>MNCI01004788.1:320092-427886 GCA_015680685.1 Gnetum montanum
CCAAATAGTCTGCCATAAGATTCTCTGCTCTATTTACATGCTCTATTTGGCAATATTGAAACTACTCTAACATCTTAGAAGCAAGTTACTTATAAGGTCTTAAGAATGAGCTCTTTACAACACAGTTACCTTTTACTTGTTCACAGACTAATCTTGAGTCTCCTTTTATAGTGATTTCTTTGATCCTTTTATCTAGAGCTATTCTCATACCAATGCATAAAGCTTCATACTCAGCCCTGTTGTTAGTACAAGGAAAAGATAGATGAATTGCCTTGAGAATTTCAGGTGTACCATTCTTGAATATAACTATTCCGACTCCTACACCTTTTGAATTACATGAACAGTCAAAGTATAACTCCCATTTATCTTCTTGCTTTGATTGTTCTTTTTCAGGACTATAACTTTCTTGGAGTGTACAAATTTTGTTTTCAACACCTCCTGTTTCTACTATTTTACTTCTTCCATTTGAAGTAATGTTATCTATCATCATAGGTTCACTATAGATGTATATTTGATTTGGTTCTCCTTTCCAAGGTAACCACATGTGAGAATAATCTGTTGATATATAGCCAGAGAAATTCTTGCTCCAACTTCTACTCAATAGGAGACTATCTGAATCTGGTATATTTGCCACTTGAATAGTTACTCTACTCCTGATGCAAGGTTCAGAAGCAATTTCCAATAGGACATTTGACAATTGACCCACAATCTTAACTCTACTTTTATCCACTTGAACAATCTTCTTATTTGACTTTTCAGAAATCAAACCAAGTTTCTTACATATAGTTAATGACATTATAGTAGACGTAGCTCCCGAATCAATCAAACAATTGTGTAAGTATTTATCTTTCAATTTCATTGTCAAAAGAAAAGGAGAAGCTTCCTTATCATAAGAAGTCTTTAATCTCTCATCATTACTAGACACATAACTTAACTCTGATTCTCTAGCTCTCCTTTTGCCTTTAATGAACTCTAAAGCCTTTCTTTACTGATCTCCTATTTGAAGCAACTGATAGAGGCTAATATTAGCCTTAACATGTTTAAGGTCTTCAATCAAATCATATTCTCCATCACCAATAAAGCTTGATTTCTTTATCCATTTATTAAAAGACTGATTTGGAGTGCTTTGCTCCACTTGATTGTCTTTACCTTTATTCTTATCCTTTCTACTTGGCTCAAAAGCTTTTCTCTTAGTAGATGGATTAGTAATAACATTTGGGGGTCTAGAAGTAGTTAATCTATCTTTTGATCGGAGATTGTATCCATTTTCCTCATTGTTATTACATTACTCATCTGATGAGATATCTTCTTTAGAACTTGATAGAGAAGAAGTATCACTAGATCCACTGCTTGAAGATTTACTTGCGTAATGAACACTAGATAACTCATTATCAGATTCAATATCAAGAAAGTTGGACATAATAAGATCACTTTCATCCTCATCTTCTATTAATTTAGTTTCTTGATGTTTATGCTTTCTACTTTTCCTTTCTTTCTTGATATTCTTTTCTTCCTTGATCTTAACTCTTGCCAAAGCTTTTTCAAGCTTCACTATTTTGTTAGACATATCTCTCATTAATTGACCTTTTTCAGATCCTACCTTTTCATGTTCTTGTTCTTTCTTAACGTGAGATGGACCTGGTAAAGCTTTGAATTGAGTAAAATTTTGCATAGGAATTATAACTTTTTTTTCTCTTTTTGGAATTGTGATATTTTCTTCAGGATTCAAATTCAATTGTTTTTCTAACTGTATAGCTTCACTAAAATAGTCATTTAGCGTAGTTAAGTTTGGCGTTCTTCTTAACTGAATTGAAATGTTGGGGTTGATAGCCTTAAGATAAGTCTCTTTAAGCATTTTGTCTGATGGCTTATATTGTCTTTGAAAGAGCCCACAAATTCATTGAAACTTGATGTTGAAATCTCTAATTGACTCTTTAATTCCTTGCTTAGCCTGCATTAGCCCACAATATAGTTGTTGTTGATCTAACTGATTACCAAACTGGGCTAAGAAAAGATTCTTCATATCATCCCAACTTGTAATACTATTACTTGGTAAGTTTAAATACCAAATCTGAGCCATTTCCTTTAGATTTGATACAAACAACCTACAAGCTTGATCTTCATGTTGTATATTTGCATGAGCTAAAGCTAACTCAAACATGTGAATATATTCTTCAGCTAAATAAGCTTTTCCAGGAATGAAAGGCTCAAGCAAATATTTGTAAACTACCTTAGGAATATCATTGTAATTTTGAAATCCTAACGGTGTAACTCTTTGCCAAGGATTTGCCATCCTATTCCTTTGAAATATTGAACTCTTAGACTTTCTAGATCTTCTCTTACGAATTGACAAACCAGAGATAATGGGTGATCTTCTTGATCTTCTAGTTTTCACTCCACTACTTGTTCCCAATTCAGAAAATTTCTTTTCTTCTTCTTTTGATGAAGAATCAGTAATAGAATCTAGAATATCTGTTGAAACTTTGAAACTTTCCAAACTATGAAATTTCTTGGTCATGAACTGAAAATAGTAGCTAATTCTTAAGCCTTAAAAATAATTGTTGATGTACTAAAAGTATAAGGCTTATGAACCTAGAGGCTTAATTTTCAGCCCTCCTTCTAGCGCCAAAAGAACTATTGGCGACCGTTTGGGACGCGACCGCCAACGAGTGTCCTCGAACAGGATTTAGGTGCCTGCTGGTCTCTGGCAACACCAAGGCCCAGATACCTCCAAATAACTCAGTAGTTAATGTGAGTATGTGTGTGTGTTGTTGCGGCGTGCGGTTGTGAGAAATGTGACAATTTTGTTGTGTGTAAACTATAAATGACTTACTTTAAGAGATTCAGCTAACTTTGTCAATTACTGTGAGTTATTGAAAGTTTCCTATTTTGTTCAATTACCTAGTCTACGCGGTCCTTATAATAACTGCTTGTAACAACTAAAATTTTGCAAAAACATTTGAGCACAACTCCGAAAATCTACTCCTAATTTTCCCCAGAGAAAGAGGTAGTTCCACAAGAAAACTAGAAATAGAGCAAGATTCAATGGAAATAAGCAGAAAAGAAAAGAAAGCAGATTTGTGTAGACCTCAAATATTTAAACAAGGTAAAATGACACGAGTAAACACTTCGCAATAAAGCTATCCCAAATTCAATATCTACGAATTGTTCAAACTTCCAAGGCTCAAACAAGCAATATCTTCAAGACAATCCTATTATGCTACCAAAAATTGCTGCGTAAACTACCACGTACGAGACTCCATTTTGACTAGATAATAGATGTCAACGATTGCATTCAAACAGAACCTTTAAAAGACTTGACAATTTCTGATTGAAATACCACGAGAATTCACTTTAAAGATAAAAAGAAGCTATTCTGGTCCCATCAAAATACCAAAGATTTTCTGAACCCTCTCGACTACTGAATTGTTCAACGGCGTGACTACAAACAGAGGCTCTCTTACAACAATCCCAATAGCAGTTCCCACACGTTGCACAATAACGAAATTTACTACTAAAATGCTCTTAAGGCTTTTAAACACAAGCGCTTCTATGGCAAAATTTTAATAGAAATTTCTATCGGGCAACAAGAACAATAAGAGCAATCTAAAAATCCCAAAATTACTTGCCAAGGATGATACTATCTAAACCACTAGCTAAGCAATTTAAACAAAACAAAAAATGAAATGCATAACTCACAGGACCATGACAAAGAGGCTGAAATCTTTATTCTAGCAAGCCATCTTGCAAGCCATCTTCTTTACAAATCTTCCAAGTGTGATGATGATGCTCCCCCCCTTCTTCTTTTTTTTTCTCCTTGACCCTTGAAGCCTTTTTATAGGGTTCCAAGGTAGGTAGGGAAGTTACATATTTAAAAATATCTTACCTATCTTTTCTCCCAAGTAACTTAGCCAACCAATAGGAGATTACTTACTAAATATCCTAGCTAACTTTACTCCCAAGTAATTGAGCTATCCAATTATAAAATTACTTGCCCAACAAGCTAGGAGATTTTTTATCCAACAAGTTAGGTAAGTTACAACAATTTTGGATGGTTGCAACCACCCAAGAGATAAAAAAGACTAAAATTTAGTTACAAGTATTATAGTTATAAATTAAAGGGATAATAGCCATATGTTCCTTTCATAAGATATTGCATGAATATCTCATAATTGTTCTATTTTTTTTCTTTTTAAATCATAAAAAAAAATTTATTTCATGTAGTGATGGGGTAATAACCATGAATTTGATATATGGGCTGATATGTATAATGCATAAGTGGAGATGTAATTCATATGTTAATTTGTAGCATTCCTAATGTGATCTAATTTAATTTTATCGGGAAATTACTTGTAAGTCTTGTTTATCTAAATATTTGGTTAAAGATTAGAACTTAAGCTAGCCTAATTTAATTTAAATTCCTAAATGTTCCTAAGCTATAATGATTTTATAAAAATCTAATTTAATCTTCCCCCATTTGGAAGTAGCGATGGTTAACTTTATACACTTCAAAATTCAGAAAACTAGAAATACGAGCCCGAAGGTGAAGCCATCGATCCTGCAACCGATTTCTTGATTGAAGACGTTCTAGCAACTACCTCCACGGGAGAATACCCTGCCGCCGGATTAGGAAACGTCACCATGTGTTCTGTCTGGATCAGCAACTGTCATAACCTCTGGAAAATGCTTGCAATTTTGATATCAAGGTTCGAAGATTTTGGTTCTGCACTTTCGGTTATCCTCCGGTTGCGGTGGCCTATGCTTAAATCGGCAAGCAAAAGGCAATGATTCCAAAGGCCAGATTGTTTTGATGCACGCGGTAGATGCAACAAAATCAGCAGCAACAATGGTGGTCTTGAATGGTTCTTGGTGTTAAGGGTTTCGGGTCTCTGCACAGCGCCTATTTTAAATTTCCATTAGTTGAAGCCATGAAACTGTTCGACAATCGGCAATACTGCAGGGATAGGGCTTTCAGCTTTTGATATTTTTTTTATTCAAAATATATCTGTGATCGCACCCATTTTTGCTTCTTTCTTCTGGTGTTGAGCTGAGTAAAATTTTTTTTTTGGGGTAAACTGCTCATTTTTCCTTTCTGCAAATGTATGTGCAGATGCCGTTTTAGTTGCCCCTTTTTGCTTGAGTACGCCAGTCCTCCGCTGTCTCTGTTTCCTTCATGTGCGCTTGCCTTCGGATCTGATTCTTATGTCGAATTTTTCACATTATTCAAGTTTGAAGATTGGTTCGTTCCTACTCCAGCGGTGGCCATTATTTTTCCTATTTTCCTTAATCGTGTTTTTCTTACCTCCTCCATGTGTAGGGCTTTTTTTTTTATTACGAAGGCCAATCCAATTCTTTGAACCTGACCCTTGTTAATCTGATTTTGAATAATTCGATAATGAATTTTCAACATTAACAGGGAGTATATCCTTTAACAGCAAAGAATCCCATCCTTAGTCTTTCTATTTTAATTCCATATAACTTAACCACCAAACACTTCAACATATTTTCTTGCTTCCTATCAACTCACCATACTAAACTTCAATTTTATGCCCAAGAATTGTGCTATCTTTGAAAAAAATATTCCATCTGTTCCATGTAATGGCTAAATGTGCCAACATTTTTGATGTGGTTTTGGCATGTAAATGTGTAGTGCGTATGATAAGGATCTTGTAGGTTCAAATGGATGTTAATTTGGAGTCCTGGTATGTTTATTACACATGATTAAAGTTTATAGCATTAGTTGTGGAGGAAAAAAATAAGAATAGCTTATGAAAATTGTTCATTAAAAAAAAGAATAAATAATTTAAAAGAACAAAAAGAGAAAGTGAAATAACGTCACATGAAAAATGCACATCATTGGTTTTTGTTTGCTTTATACAAATCATAGAGTGCAAGTATAGGTTTTATGTTTGTTTTTTTAATTTTTACCCACTGCCTCACCATCACTTGCCATAGAAATTGGATTTTGGATTTTTATTTTTTTCTGTTTGTATTAATAGAACTGCATAGGATCTTTTTTGTTTATTTTTCTTTCTTCTCTATTCTTTTGTTTCACATTTCTATGAATTTTGAGCTTTGTGGATAGTTTTTACTTACTCTAAACTTGGATTTGGGATTGTTGTAGCCATACCTACATGGGTGTAAAACTTGTTAGGAGTAAAATGGAGTCCTACCAGATTTTTGAGGGCCTTCTACTTGTTTTTTCCTTTCTACCCAACAATTGTAATTGGTGGGTTGTCTTTATCTTTTCCCTATATTTTTTTGTTGAATTAGTGTATATGATTATACAATGTGGGCATGTGAGGCAGATAGCTCAAAGATTAAACCTAGACTTGTTATTTTGTCTATTTCTTGACATTGTTAATTTTGGTTACGAATTGTGTATTAACATATATGCAATGTATGGTATGATGTGGACTTGTAGAATATGATATGTAATGTTGATGAGACTCATATGATTGAAATATGATATCTGTGAGGTTTATTGAGGCGTGAGTGTTTTTTGGAGTTCGAATCCTTCCTGGTGGTATTTAAATATTCTTTAACTATTATTTTATTAATCACACTTTGAACGCATATAGCTTTGCTTCCAAGAGTCTGATTTAGGTAAAATTAGTGTTGTTGGGATCATTTTGTAAAGTACTTTCTAATTGTGGAATTATATTTCTCTTTGGGTGTATATCATTTTGAAGATTATTATAGTGGTCATTTGTATGGAAGTACATGTTGTTCAAGAAATATGGTATTGTCTTATCATATTGAAGTATTTATGTTTTTTTGTCAAATTTTGGTATTGTTTTCATGAAATGACTATAACTATTAGGGATGGATATGTGTGATTATGTTTATTTAAGTGTGTTGTGATTATGACATGTGTTGGCTTAAGCTAGCCAAAATGTGTACATGATGCTTGTGATTGTCATTGGCCAGTGGTGCTAGTATGAGGCTATGGATCGGTTGGTGATGAGGCACCCTAGAGGTAGCATGGATTGACCTCCCACTATGATGCATTGACAAGGCTCCTATCTCAGGCCTCATCCTGAGAGTGGAAGAGTGTAGGTGTGTTTGTCCTTATGGCTAATACATGGTATAGGTGTGTTTGTTGCTATTTCTAGTCGTTAGGAAGGCTAGTAGTTGTGGGTCACAGGTTGATGGACCCTAGAACTAGTTGGATAAATAAAAGACTAATAAAAGACCTGCAAGCAATGGGTGTTATGAGTATTCATGGAAACGTTTCACATGCTACATAGAGCATAGATATGCTAGTGACTACATGGGCTATGTATATGATAGTATCGGTTTGTGAGTTATATTTTTGATAATGTGTGTTCTAAGTGAATTATATTTGTGTGGATCATGGATTGTTTAATGGTATATTATGGGTATGATGACATGGGCATGGTAGATGATGTCATACCATGGCTTTATCTATGATTGTATGATAGTATGTTAGCATTATGGGTGATATGGTGTGTGTGTGTTATTTTGAGCATGCGTAAGACTAACAATTGTTGTAGGTTACTTTGTATCCCACTCCTCTCTTCTAGTACAGCACTTGTCGACCATCTAGCAAGGGAACTGTAAAGCCTTCTCATTGAGTTGTGTATTGACTTTATTTAAATTACAGGTGAAAGGTGTATGAGCCTAGATAAGCATGGAGAGGTTCAAATTATAGCTCAAATAGAAAATATAGGATTTATTTATAATAAAAAATGAAAAATAAATACATAATAGCCTTATAGTATCTTTAATGAGGAAAACCTATCTAGTTGGAAGCCCATTGTTCCTTTTAGCCCTAATTGACATACCCACAAAAAATATGAAATTAACACTTCACTGACATACTAACAAGCAATGTATTTCCATGCATACATCTATAATTGGGAATATGATGAAAACATTTAAGGAAATATATCAAATAATACATTTCATTTACTCTTCTTTTAGAAAAATGTATTCCTCTCCATAATTGAGAACAAGTGCTACCACCACTAGCATTCCACCTGATAAGTTGTGATGATGAATTCAAACTCTTGAATAGAATTTCCAATGCTTTAACTATAGAAAAGAATCCTAAAAAATGAAAAGATTGAATTAGGAAAAAAGTGAAGAATGAGGGGTTAATAAGAAAAATTAATGTATAGAAATAAACATAATATTTCCTCTATCAACAGGTAGAATGATATAAAAGGAGGGTTAGCTTTATGTTGGTAGTTGGCTATAAAACCCTACTAAATCTCATCGATGAGTTTTTTCTAGATCTAATTCTTCATAGAGGGGAATGGAAAAAAAGAACTTATGCAAGTGACCTTATTTTGTTTAGACAAGACTAGGATGATGATAATGATGATGTTGGTTTATATGTTGTTTTGTTTGTTCTTTTATAAATATTTTTTTTAAAAAACCAGCCACCATAGATTAAGATCTTAGTTTGATTTAAACCAAAAAAATCATGGATTTTATTTATAATATCCATATTCCTTAACATTCTATCTATTCTCAAAGTATTAAAATTATCAATGCTACCAATATTGAAATTTTATAGGTAATACATCTTAAATAAAGATTAACAACATACTTGAATTCAAACTCATCATTCAACCAAGTTAATTTAAAATTTTGTAACATAAAGATTCATTTTTTTGCAACTATGCCATTGTTGCTTTGGGACATTAAATGTGGACTAACCATTGCTATTCTTATTGTTTCATTCTACGAATAGCTAGTTGTACATATTTGCTAGTTCTATATTAGGAAATTTATTAAAATTGATGAGCAGCAAGGTACCTCCTACACCTAACCATACGAATCACAAGCATTCATGCATGATCTTGTTGAATTCCATGGACGGAAATAGTTGTGGCATCTAGATCATTATGCCTTAATCACAGTTCGTTGTCTTCCCACTTGGACTAGTGGTAGCTTTGTCATGTATGGTTTAGTCTAGAGTGAGGCATATGATTCTTGATGTTGTTTCAGCCTTGTGCTACTCCCAACGATAATAAAGAAATCAATTACTTAATATAATAACAACATAAAGATAAAGAATAAACTAGCCTACGGGTGATGAGTGTCCATTCCCAGCTTGTTGTACATGTCCTGAACCCACGTATCCATTATTGGGATTACCAAGCGCTATGCTACAAGGTGAACCAAGCAATAACATTGTTGGGATTACCAAGTGAATGCATGTTTATGCTCAAAACTAGTCATGCTCATTCTACCAATTCAATAACATGCATGGAAACATAAATATTAACTAAGTACATGGAATATAAATTGCATTAAAAGTAAATTTAATTTAAGTCAAAGTGCTACAATGAATAAGAATCAATCTTGATCTTATTATCATTCATAAAATATGTCTAGGTACATTGCTACTCAAATAAGACATCATACAACTAACTCAGATCCACACTGTGAGCACTCACTAATTGTTCTCTAAGATTACAGAATAAAACTACAAGAGTTTGGCTACTCTACTGATAAAAGAATGGCTAGAGCACACATATTTATAGGCAAAAATGACACTATGTCGATGAGACCACGTTGACACAATAGACTATGTTAATGAGGCCATGTCGATGGGGCCTAGTCAATGCAATAGACCACGTCAATAGGGCTAAGATATTAGAATTGATAAAAAATTAATGTTTTTTCAAATATCTTAGCTAATTGATGATTCATCATACCCCCATGATTGGATAAAAACTCATCCTTGAGTTAATAGGATAGGATCACACTTTACAAAAAATTAGAAATGATGGGATTATTGACTAATGCTAACTACTAACTAACTCGAACTGCCACATTATATAATTTTATTCAAGTGGATGCATATAATATGATAGAGTGACAAAAAGACTGAACAAACTTTGAAGATTACAAAAGTTGTAGAGGTCTTCAAGAATCCACTGAAGATGATTCTTCTTGTTGCTACTAGTGGTGGAAAACTTCCAACCTTAATTGTTATGTTGATGCTTCTCTAGTTATTTGGAACGTTCTTAAAGGATGGACTGAATTTTTTTCTCATTGTCCCATGGAAACAGGTGATGCTTGAGTTACTATATTCTATGTGCTACAATTTGTTCATGGGCATATCCTCCATTGTTCCCCTTTTAGCTTCATTTTCGTGCCTAGAAAAAGACCTTCTTCCTTAGGAATTTCTTTAGCATCACTTGTAGTCACCAAAGGATAAACATTAGTTTTGGTAAATTTTAATTAATAATTAACCCTTTTCAGATCCCTTAGTTTTCATTTAAGCATAAGTTGATGATAGCATACTATGACCAAGGTTATGAGGCAACTAAAATCATCAAGCTATGCACATTAGTTTGATCAATTACTATTAGTTATCATGATGTTCAAAAATAGGATGTTAGAAAAATTTCAAAATTTCAAAGTGGACATCCCTAGCTGCCATGAGTAATAAGTGTACCTTCGGAAGCACACAAGTTTTCAAACAATTAAAACCAAAGGTTTGATTTAGAAGATGGCCAAGAAATATTGAACTTGAAGGATATTTTAATCAAAAAATAGAAAAATCTAAAAAGTAATTGAAAGTGATGAGAAGTAATCCAAAAATTATGCATAAATTCAGAGAAACTATCATTGATGTTCTAAAAGATGTGAAGGTTAGTTCAAAGCCATGATTAATAAAAGTTATGCCAATGGGTCCTTCCCAAAGTAGGCTCCTACCATAATGCCCTTTCATAACCACTTCTATAGATATTCATGGGCATCCAAAAAATTAAATGTAGACCATGACTTCATTCAAACAACATACACCTACTATGGTTGGGATGTTGTACTATACTACATGAAACCAAAAGGCTCATAATCACATGCAGCAATGAGTTGAATAATGGGAGGAGAAGGAATTGCAAAGATATGGATGTAAGGTACTTGACCATGTCCACAATAGGATCTTTTGAAAAATGTTATTAAAATGATCAACATACCTATTTGTCCAAGTTCAGACCAAGTCCATATCATAATTAGTAACATTGCATTGATGTGTTTCTTCTTGTCAACTACAATGAGTCCACAACCACCTCCAAGAATAATCATCACTCCAAAAAGAGAAGAAGGAAGAAAGGACCTTAGTTACAGGGGCACCTTCAGATATGGATAACATGTCATTCCAACCCCATAACCAATGCTTGTAGGCCATTATTGTGTCTAAGGAGTGTGATTTAAATTCCAATTATTATTATAGTTATTTCTTTTTTCCCCTTTTTTATTTTTATTTTTTTTAATATATGGGAACCACACCATGCAAAGAATTTTAGCTTTCTATTATTGGTCGATGAAGGAGTGATGATACATTCCAAGAGGAGTCATAAACCACATGAAGGAAGACAAAAAGAAAACCCAACAAGTTCCCTTGAGGTCACACCCTTACCATTTCCATTTGGTCATTTTGTATTTCTTCAAGGTAAAATGATCATTGATTAATTTTAGTTTCATCAAAGAAGAACCAAATTATTTCCATGAAAAAGACCTTTTATTCAGAGAATTGGAGGGATGAATGAGGTGGTCTCACTGCTTTACATACTTACTTACCTAATCATCTTGATAGTATAGCACAAAAACCCAACACATAGTGTTGACTTCTACATCATGACTTGGCAATATTATCAGCAAAAGAATAAAAGACATTCATAAAAAATAAATAAAGTGAGTCAAGAAAAGAAAAATATTAAGAGATGTAAAACATATTAAGAATCAAAAATTTTTGGAAGAAATAGAAAAATGATAAGAAATTGTAAAAATAAAAAGGTAAAAAACACTTATTAGTTCTTGAACTAGGATGGAGCATCTCCCCCATGACTAATCTTATGGCTACACACTCAAGAGATGGACTACATAATTCCCTAGTTATACACCACTGGTTTTCCATCTATCACTATTATTGACTTAATTAATCATGTGGTAGCACATCTAAAATTGGTGATAGTCTTGTTTTGATCATTCAAAGATGTATTTTCATTTGGACTTAAAGGTATTTCCATTTTGGGAAATCCATATGTGTTTACTTCTTCTTCTTGATTTTCTATTTTAATTCCTAGGTCTTTGTGTTTAATATCCCTTTTTAGTGTATAATTAGAGTGTAAGATACCTATGTCTAAGTCCTTTGTTTAGTCCATTTTCTTAAGTTTAGAACTAATAAATTCATCAATTTTCTCCATTCATCTTTGAAACAATTTTATATTCTCATTTTGAAGCCACTGGATGTCTTCTAGTTTAGTGGCTACTACGTAAGCTAGTTTTTGCTCACACACTTTTTCCTTAGCTATGTTGTGGGTTTTGTTAATGTTTTGAATATTTGGCCCAAAATTTCACCCTTTACTATTAGTAGTGATTCATGGATTATTTTGTCTCTCCACAATGCTAGATTCATCACTTTTATTAGGTGTTGAAGTAATGATGGATGTTGACCTTTGCATAGGATTAGAGGACATTGGTTATGAAAGGAAGGGTGTTTTACTTCATTGACATTGTGCTAGTTTGGATGCGTTAGTAGGTCCACAAGTGTTGTGCTTATGAATGGGAATCATTCTAAAGAAATGATGTTTCTAAGATTGAGGTGGCAATCTATTGGCATTATCATTTATGTGTATGTTCGTAGCACACGTGGCATTCTCTCATTGATGCCATGGTGTTGAACCCTCCTATGTTGTTAATGGTGACATATGGTGGAGGGAAGTATGAGAATATTGAGGATATGATGAAGGATGAGAAGTGTGAGGTGGTGATCCTTCAAAAGATGTCATGCTGTAATGATATTCAGGAGAGTGGTAGTAGTGATTTGAAGTAGAGGACATAGAACTAGTTGGAGGAACATGTTGTTGAACATAATATCTATATGGTTTCAATTGGTAGTAAGGGTATGGCTGGCTTGGTGATGGCTTCCCCCATGACTATGGGTTTTACCACTACAGTTGATGATGATGTTGAGGCTTGTAATAAGGACCCCTAGGATAGTATGATTGGTTGTAGGATTGTCTATGATTAGCATGTGAGAAAGATAATTTTCTAGGCATATGATTTTGTACAAACTTGGGATTCATTGCAAAAGCCAAATACTCATGTAGATGTAACATGATTGGGAAATAGCCCTTTATATGGTCATATAGGTAGATGTCACATCCATCATTTACTTTGGTGGTTGAGTCTATAGCCTTTTATTCTACATCCATTTTCCTTGCTTGCCAATAAGTGTTCCTAGCTATTTCTTGATTATTCTTCCTTAGTTTATTGTGATTTCCTAATTAATTTTATGTTACCTTCTCCTCTATAGTTTCTACAAAAGTTGTAGCTTTTTCATTTATCTACTTTAACATCTTATCTAGCGTTGCCTAGAGTTCATCAAGAGATTGTTGCAATGGCAAGGTTTGTTGTGAAATCACCTCATCGAGAGCACCTATTTTTTTTATTATAGATATGGACCCTTTTGTTTTGAAGAGTTAGATCCCAATGTTTTTTCTCAACATTCTCTCATTTACATAGCTCTCCTTCTTCTTTTTCCACCTACCCAATTATCCTTTGTATTTGATGGGATTTTAATTTATATAGTCGACCTTGAGCATACATCCCAAGGGACTCACTTGTTTCATTACAAAGCCCATCTATGATGTGGAAAAGTTTCTCCTTTTCAGGGAAATCATGGCTAGGAAATCTATGTGGTAGTGAATAGTATCTATCCAAGGCCACATCCAAGGGTTCATGATTTTCTTACTTATACCCTTGATTTGTTTTCTTAGGTGTGACACTCTTGCATAGGTTTGGTATTTTTCATTAAAACGTTCTACTGTTGTGGACCATTGGTGGATGGAACTTGGTTCCAATGATCTATACCAACTTTTAGCTTCATTTATTTATGTCCTAGGGAACAGCTTAAACTTTTGCCACTTATTTTTGATATTTTGCAAGGCACCGGCATCATGAAAGGCTTGTAAGTGATGTTGTGGATCAGAATCATAGCTTCCCACAAATTTAGGGATATTATTCATATCAAGCCTTTTTATGCAACTTTCCCTATGATGCCTCTGGGGCATGTTAACTGCCTCTATGATTTGCATTAGGCTCTTAGTGGCCAACAAGGGTTCATTGTCATCGAATTTTATGTGGTGAGAATTGCTATTTGTATATGTCTGAGTGTGATGGTTTTAGCTGTGTTCATGTTGAGGTCTTTGATTATTCTTGTGGTTTTGATTTTTACAATTATTTTGACCCATAGTGGAGCTTTGTCTCTATACCTACATTCATCTGTGTTAGAACTAGAAGTTGAAGAAGAAGTGAAAGATGAGGAACTAGGATGATTGTCATGGCTTTGATAATGTATTCCATAGTCTATTAATTTATCTTTTTCAAGTTTTGAGGAGGTCTTAGGCCTTCAAGCCTCCCCTAGTCTAGGACTTACTTCATCTCCTCTAGGATTGTCTACCTTAGGTGAATGTAGTCTTTGAGTGTCATCAAGGTGGTCATGAACATATGAAACCTCTACAAGAGGTTTATCACTCCAATTTTCTTCAACATATATCTTGTTAGTTCTCCAATGAATGTTCTCTCCATACAATGTATTATCCCTGTCTTGTGAAAGATACATTGTTGTTGGTGTATTATGTGTGTGACTCGGTATTTTTTCCAGAGATAGTTCATTAATGCATTTACAATGATCATGTATGATATAACTAATCTAGATAAGTAGCACCATCCCCAACAACGGTGCCAATGATGAGCGATGAGGTACCTCCCATGCGAAACCATATGAATCATAAGTGTTCACACATGATTTGGATGAATTCCATGGATGAGACTAGTTGTGGCATCTAGATCGTGATGTCTTGATCATAGGTCACTATCTTCCCAGTTGGACTAGTGGTAGCTTTGTAACATATGATTTAGTCCAAAGTGAGGCATATGATTCTTGATGTTGTTTCAGCCTTGTGCTACTCCTAATGATAATAAATAAATCAATTACTTATTCTAATTAACAATATAAAGATAAAGTCTAAACTAGCCTATGGGTAATGAGTGTCTATTCCTAGCTTGCCATACATGTCCTAAATCCACGTATCCACTACTAGAATTACTAAGCACTATACTATTGGGTGAACTAAGTAGTAATGCTATTGGGATTACCAAGTGAATGCATGTTTACACTCGAAACTAGTTTCACTCATTCTACCAATTCATTAACATGCATGGAAACATAAATATTAACTAAGTACATGGAATATAAATTGCATTAAAGTAAATTTAATCTAAGTCAAAGTGTTGTAATGAATAAGAATCAATCTTGATCTTATTGTTATTCATGGAATGTGTCCAAGTACATTGCCACTCGAATAAGATGTCATACAACTGACTTAGATCCAC
This sequence comes from Gnetum montanum, assembly GCA_015680685.1. Taxonomy (NCBI): domain Eukaryota; kingdom Viridiplantae; phylum Streptophyta; class Gnetopsida; order Gnetales; family Gnetaceae; genus Gnetum; species Gnetum montanum. Next base: position 335,477 of record MNCI01004788.1, read on the forward strand.
ACTATGGGCACTCACTGACTATTCTCTAGGATTAAAAAATAAAACTACAAGAGTTTGGCTTCTCTATTGACAAAATAATGCCAATACACAATAGGAGCACACATATTTATAGGAAAAATTAGACACTGCATCAATGGGGCTGCGTTGATGAAATAGACTACATCAATGGGGCCATGTCAATGGTGCCTAGTCAATGCAATGGGCCACGTTGATGAGGCCTAGTTGACAAGGCTAAGATATTAGGGCTAAGAGATTGGAGCCCTCCTTCTAGCGCCAAAAGAACTGTTGGCGACCGTTTGGGGCACGACCGCCAACGAATGTCCTCGAACAGGATTTAGGTGATTGTTGATCTCTGGCAACACCAAGGCCCAGATACCTCCAAATAAACTTAGTATTTAATGTGAGTATATGTGTGTGCTGTTGCGGCATGTGGTTGTGTAAAATGTAACAATTGCGTTGTGTGTGAACTACAAATGACTTACTTTAAAGAGATTCAGCCAACTTTGCCAAGTACTGTGAGTTCTTGAAAATTTCCTATTTTGTTCAACTTCCTAGTCTACGCGGTCCTTATAATACCTACTTGTAACAAATAAAATTTTGCAAAAACATTTGAGCACAACTCCACTATCTACTCCTAATTTTCCCCAAAGAAAGAGATAGTTCCACAAGAAAACTAGAAATAGAGCAAGATTCAATGGAAATAAGCAGAAAAGAAAAGAAACCAGATTTTTGTAGATCTCAAATATTTAAACAAGGTAAAATGACATGAGTAAACACTTCACAATAAAGCTATCCCAAATTCAATATCTACGAATTGTTCAAACTTCCAAGGCTCAAACAAGCAATATCTTCAAGACAATCCTATTATGCTACCAAAAATTGCTGCGTAAAATACTACGTACGAGACTCCATTTTGACTAGATAATGGATGCCACCGATTGCATTCAAACAAACCCTTTAAAAGACTTGACAATTTCTGATTGAAATACCACGAGAATTCACTTTAAAGATAAAAAGAAGCTATTCTGGTCCCATCAAAATACCAAAGATTTTCTGAACCCTCTCGACTACTGAATTGTTCAACGGCGTGACTACAAACAGAGGCTCTCTTACAACAATCCCAATAGCAGTTCCCACACGTTGCACAATAATGAAATTTACTACTAAAATGCTCTTAAGGCTTTTAAACACAAGCGCTTCTATGGCAAAATTTTAATAGAAATTTCTATCGGGCAACAAGAACAATAAGAGCAATCTAAAAATCCCAAAATTACTTGCCAAGGATGATACTATCTAAACCACTAGCTAGATAATTTAAACAAAACAAAAAATGAAATGCATAACTCACAGGACCATGACAAAGAGGCTGAAATCTTTATTCTAGCAAGCCATCTTGCAAAAAATCTTCTTTACAAATCTTCTTTGATCCCAAGTGTGATCCAATGTTCTTCCTTTGTTCTTCCCTTCTTCCTCCTTCCCTTCCTTCACTAGAAGCCTTTTTATAGGGTTCCAAGGTAGGTAGGGAAGTTACATATTTAAAAATATCTCACCTAACTTCTCTCCCAAGTAACTTGGCCAACCAATTAGGAGATTACTTGGCCAACAAGTTAGGAGGTTACTTGCCCAACAAGTTAGGTAAGTTACAATAATTTTAGGTGGTTTCAACCACAAAAGAGATAAAAATGATACGGTTGAGAAGTGCCCATGGTAGTTATAATATCATAGAAAATTAAAATACAATCTCTAAAATTCATAGGAATACAAGCTATAGTTGCTACTTACTCCATACATATATATCCTTTTAATTTTGCTTCTCCAAAATGAGATGTCAAGTCTTCTAAGTGATGTATAGGGAAGTTACAATTTTCAAATATCTCAAAAATATCTCTCCTAACTTCTCTCTCAAGGAATTTGACTAACCAATCAGAAGATTACTTGTCCAACAAGCTAGGAGAAGGTTATGTGGTTAGGGAGTTAGGAAGTTATGTATAAAATGAGGAGCATTTTATGCTAACTTTAATGTAATTGTGACATTGAATAGGATAACCAATATTGCAAATTTTTAATGGGCAGTAAATAATATATTTCATAACTTGGGGTAAATGATGGAAGGTCTCTAAGTCTTCAAACCAAAAAAAATGAAAATACAGCCTATTCAATAGAGGTTTTTGAAACCGATTGGAATGTGGAGATCATCAAGGTAGCGAACGTTCCTATTACGGCGGAATTTGAAAAATTTATAATTCATATGGCCCTAATCTTGGTTTAAACCCTTAAAATCTCTAATGGTTGTTATTGTTGCTACTTCATGGTGTTCGGATCCTCCATCGATGTGGCTTATTCAAGGGCATCATTACCGATGATGAGCCTGACGGATATAATAACGTCCATGACATGGCTTGAAGGCGTTCTGTCTTGCCACAGAGTCTCTCCTTACCGCGTTCACATCTGCATCGGTGTTGTCGTCCTCCCTGCTGAATTCGTGGACTATCCAAAATCTAGATGATGACGATCAATGATACTTGCAGAAGATGCAATAAGGCTGAGCTTGAATGCCATGATGGCCGTGGTTGAAGGCGACTTGTTTGCGAACCAATCACCACTGTGGTTCAATATTCTTTTCACATTTACTCATGGACGTATGTCTCTTAATTTAATTTTACTTTCTCCTATTTCTTCCTGGAACCTGCATGAACCGACACATGTTTGAAGCAAGATTCATATGCAGCATCATTCAAAGCCACCAATTCAAACTGCCTCACACAATAGGGCCCTGTAAAATCGTAACTGACGATCACCACAGGGGAAGGCCCTGCAACTGCAATCTGACTCTACCGAATCGTGTTGGAGAAGAAAGGGGTTTTTTGAATAACTACGTGCCCAAACAGAGGGTTTTAATTCCTATTTTTCCCCCAAAACTGACTCAGGGTTTCCTGCGTTTTTCTGTTTGGCTTTCCTGCGTTTTTTCTATTTGTTTGCCTACGCCCGCTGCTGACCTTTCTACGCCCACTGCTACGCATGCCGCTGACCCTTCTGCGCTACCGTTGTTCATCCATTCTCTGCCGAATCCGCTTTGAGATCGCCTCCAACGTTTTGTTCTTGATTTTTTGAAAAAGAAAATCAGCAACATCAACGGCTGCGACGGTGCAGAGCGACGGCGGTGGAGACGTTTGATGGCTTCGCCATGATTTTACGGTGGCCATGTATTTTCCAGTTACACCGCAGTCTTCTTTTCTCTCCACTGGTGCTGCATAATTTTCAAAACACTCGAGGCGTTGCTGATTTTTTTTTTGATTAATTCTTGTTTTACATGAAATTTCAAATGTTGTCTTTTTAAGGATACAACCGAATTTCACAACCGAGATCTGCAACTTTGTGCCTATTACATAAATAATATACTCCCTTCCTTACTGATTTTACTATCTTTTGATCTTTGACAAGGGAATAATCTGGCACTTTCATCTTATACCCAAAAGGCTTCAACATAAAATTTTTACCAGTAAATCAATCTTATAAACTAAAACACCCATCAACCTACAACACTAAGGTTGTACTTAACTTACAACCATAGATTCTTACAATTTTGAATAAAATATTTTAACTGTTCCATGGAATGGCCAAATGTGCCAACAGGTGGCATCAACATAGAGAAGGTCCATGGCGTGAATTGCCATGAAGATGAGCAATGGCCTAAGCAGCGAAAATGACATTGGCATCAACATGGCAATCACAAGAACTAAAGAACATGAGTACCATAGTAGAGCAGATTCTTGTAGCAAGAACAATGAAAGCAAACACAAGCAAATGTCACTATCGTTGTTCTTCACAGAGTTGAAGCTCACCAAAATTTTTTGAAATGGAAGGTGCAAATCAAAGATTGCTACTCCAGAAACAACCTCTTCATAAATAAGTAAGCGAGAGCAGAGCAGAGTAAAGCATAAGCATACATTTAATATGAGAAGAAGAAGACTGGTACATAATGCCTTCTTATATACATTGACATGCATGCTGTTGTTGCTCCTACTACTATTGATGTTGGCGTTGGTCAAGCCATTGCCATTGGTCTACCTTCTTTTCTTTAAGTCCTATCTTTACCTTCATTATTTCCCAAAACATTTTAGTTCCCTTTCTTCTCCTTTTGCTCTCCTACATGAACACAAACAAAGTGATTTCAGTGACAATAATGAAAAGGAAAGGAAATTTAGGGTTCTTTGCAAAAATCACATGAATTTTCCATCTGTTTTGCAATGAGTAGAGCATCTAATTCCAAATAGTAATGATTGGCCAAGAAATTGAATTTTTAAAACTTACCAAGGATTTGATATGGTGATGTTCAAACAATCCACGAAGCTAAAGCTACATAGATGAACATTTGTCTCCTATAGAAACAACTATTGTCGAAGTGGAAATGGAGAGTGGAATAGTAGTAGTTCTTTGTGTGTAGTTCATTTGAACCAGAAATAGCAAGAAAATTACATGATGGTCTAGCCATGGCTGCAGACCTAGAAAGTGCTTGCCAAAACCATATCGTTGATCTACTTGATAAAGAACAATCCGAGAACCAAACTAAATTAAATTGGATTATGTATATCATGCCTTATTCGATAAAATTTCTCCATCAATATTCTAGCTAGGAAACCATGGTAAAGACAATAAAAATTAATACATAAAATGAAATTTTAAAAATAGCCTAACTTCTAGTTACTTATTTTTTAATTTATGTTTCCAAATGTTACATTGCTTAACGTTGTATGTAGCAACTTAGAATGGTTACTAGGTTAATTGGTATATGCACATTGCATATGGTATTTCTTCATGAATTTAAGCTATATGTTGCAAACATAAATGATTTGATTTAAACATGATATGGTAGGTCCATGGATAAATTGTATTGGCTTATTAATGAAACTTATGATTTTCTAAACATAACCTATTCATTTTTTGTAGGAGTAATCAATTAAGTGATATAATCATTATCTTATATTGTCTCAATAAAAAGGAGTTGAATAAATTAATTAAAAAGGGGATAGGGGTATTGGAACTTGAAATAATTGAAACAAAGGTACACCTTAGTGTTGGTGGTGGTCTTGGTTGCTCGATTGTTATTGTTACTACTTCTGAAAGCTAAAACAAATCTAGTAGTACCTTTATATTATCTACCTGCTTCTAGGATCATTTATGATCTAGGAAACTTTTTTCCTAGAGCCTCTAGTATTAATACTATTCATGAGTAAGGAAAATTAGGGAATAGTTTCTTGACATTGGCAAATCATGCTATGGATTACTTACATTCAATGTTGAACACTTGCACTATGTTTTACAACTCTTGATGGTCTACCATTCCCTTAGCCAAGTGTTCTACAATCACTCACTAAGTTTTAAATATTTCCTTTAGAACCTCAAGCTCCACATTAGCCATTTTTAATTTTTGATTCATCTCTTTGTGGAGCTTAGACTAAGCCTTGTACAAGAGGTATGGGCTAATGACTTGCTTTTCAAGTTCTGACTATAGTCTTCCAACAATTAACATTATCAAGTTTACATAGCGAAGGTTGGTAACTTTCATATACTATGTTATCTCTTCAATTTGTAGCCCCTTCAAGTAGATCTCTACTTTATTATAGATATTGACTATATTAAATATGGGTTGTCAAGTATCATCATGTTGCTAGAGCTACTAGAGAGCATCATTCATCTTCGCCATGGCCAATTAGATCTCTTTTTCATGAACTTCTTTAAGTATGATCACCTAGTCTCTCTAATGAATTTTTACCTTCTCATACTTCAGGGTCTCATTTTTCCAAGCAGCAATCTTGATGGCTAAATTTTCTCTTATGGCACATACCTTTTACATTAAGAGATTTTTATTTTTAACTCTAAAGTATCTAACATCTTGGTTCACCCTAGCAAATTCTTCCTAGTGGTACTTTAGGTATGCCTATAGTTCTTTTTGCATCTACATCTTAAGTCATGAATCATGTTTTGACTAGCTCCAATATCAAATATCTGATATTAGATACCCTATATCAAAGCCAAAGATGTAATGTTGAATATCCGATATCATGGGCTATATGCCAACTTATAAATATAGCACTTGGGCTCATAATTTTTAGATAGTTTTTGTTGTAGCATAGCGAAGCTATTGTAGTTTGTTTTCTCCAGAGTTAGAATATTTTCTAAGTACTCGCAGTAGCAGTCTGAGTGTGCATGTATCTTTGTTTAAGCACTAATATACCTAAGCACAATAGTGTGAAAGGAATAAAAATGAACCCTTTTGATAATCCTTGTAGCACTGAGAATAGACTAATGTTTCCTTTTGTACATTTGATATTCATGCACTTTACTTTAACGCATTTTTATTAAGCACTCAATTTTTAGTTGTTAATGAACACAAGCATAACCACTTTGAGCATATGTGTAGCACTTGGTAACTCAGAAATGCTTAAGTTTTAGTAACCCAGTAGCACGACATGAGTTTACGATATGTCTAGGGAGTGGAAATGGATACTTGTGTTAGGCTAGCTAGGAAATAGATGAATTAGATCTTAAATTACTCTACTTTTCATTCTATTTCTAGGTGATTAAGCTTATAAAATATAAAATGATAAAAATCACATACCTTAGTAATAGTTAACCATATACTTATACCTCACAAGTGGAACTAAGAAGACAATGATTATTTCAGTTAGATTTCACTTCCTTGAAACTAGAGTACTTAAGAACTTAAGGTCTATGAAGTTTGATCGGATCATGCATGAACACTGGTGATTTGTATGGTTGGGCGTAGGGGTACCTAGTTGCTCATCATTAGTGTCATTTCCGGGGAACTTTTAGTTGTTACATGTGCTATCGAGGACTAGTGAAAAATTATTCAAATCACTAAAATGAACCTTAGAGTCATATCATACTTTAAAAATAACTACAAAAATATTTAGAAGCACATTGTGATTTTTATTTTTCTAACATAAAATGTCTTCTTCTCATAGGAGTGATTCTCTGTCCAAGTCTAATGGAGTACATCTGCCAATGCCTTAACAATACTAAGTGATATATGCTCATCCTGATGAGTATGTAGCAAATTTCACCTTCATCTTAGATTAGGATGAACAACCACAATGGTGTGACATGAAGGAAAACATTATGTTGCTACCCAATCAATCTGTTCCTGCAATGCTCCAACAAATTCTTATAGAATGTGGTCTCCAAGGACTTCATGCTAAGTACATGATGCAAGATAGTAATGCCAAGGATTATCATCCCATTGAGCCACAACATCTAAGGGATTGATAGTTAGAACAATGTCATGAATCTATGAAGGGAAAAGGATTTAATAATTCCTCATTCCTACTGTACAAAAAATATGATGGAGAACCCTTCTCTGGGGGTTTTCCATTTAGTGAAATTCCTCTCTTTGACTTTGATGAAGAAGGTTAAAACCAAAACTTGTATTCTACGATTGACAATCCTAGTTCTGGAAAAAATGGATCCAATGATAAAGAAGGTTCCAAAGAGGCATGTCAAGGTAAGTATGTGGATAAAAAAAAGATCATGATCATGGTTGCAATCATTGAAGAGGTGGTAGTAGGCACTGTGATGGTGCTAGTTCTCCTTCCTCTTCACCTTTGTCATCATCCTCTTCCTTTTCTAGCTTTGATTGCAATCATAGGAGGCACAACTATAATAGAGGTGATCGACGGGACTGAGATAACCAAAGGGACCATTAGGCAAGGTAAGATTAAGGGCATGGGCATTTAAGAGAGACATGAAACTGTGAATGAAGGTGTAGTAGATAACATCATAGGCATCAAAGTCATGTCCTTGATGAGCCTTTTCTTACTATAAAAAATATGCTAAACATTAGAGAGGTAGTATGAATTCAAACAAGTCATGTAAAGGATAGATCAAGAGGCTAGATATGAATAATGTTCCTAGGTTCAAAGGTGAATATAACTTAGATTTGTAGAACCATCTCCAAGCTTTTCAAGATTCATGTGCCTTGTAAAATATAGAGAATGAGTGGCAAAAACTTAAGTTGTTCCCAAGGACACTCATTAAAGAGGCAGAAAAATAGTACCGATCCTTAGAACTAAAATCTATCAGATGATGAAGTATAATGCTTGAATTGTTCAATGACAAATATTAAACATACTGTAGAGTGTCCAACTTGAGAAGGCAAATCCAAGGATGGAAGCAAGGAACACATGAATCCTTAGATGCCTCCATTGGCTGATACTATTCCTTAATGCACATATGTCCTAGCCATGGTTATTCTCAACTAGATCAACTTTTCCACATTGTAGATGGGATTCAATCTAGAATAAGAAGAATCCTTGGTATCTATGCCAAAGTGTAACTATCAAAATTAAGAACTTGTCAGATCCAAAGATTGATTGAGTACATAGCTAAAGAGGAAAGTGAATTAAGAAAAAGAGAAAGTATATAAGAATATAATCATGATCCTTCCATTTAAAAAATGGAGTTTCAATTTTGTGATAGTGAGAAAGAATTAGCAATTGATGAGGTGGTGAATCAAAAAAGCTTACTAGTTTAGAAATTTCAATCTGAAATTATGACCAAGGTTTATCAATTATGGGATACCATGGATAGAAAATTTCAAGCTATCTTAAAAATTATTGAAGAGTCCAAGACTAAGGTAGTGATCATAATTGTAGGAGGTGCAAGGAAGCTGAATGTGCCATTGAAAGAGGTAAGGGAAGGATTTCTACAATAGAAGAAGTTGCAGGAAGTGAATTAGATGATCATGGTGGATGTGATGTCTACTAGTATGAACATCCTAAGGGATGTTGCCCCATAGTGTCATACTTACAAGAGTCTAGGGTGTACTCTTTGAATCCATGACTCACACAAAGGTAAACACCTAGAAGATTTCTTTATCCTCAAGGAAATTCTAGGTAGTTCCATTAACAACAATAGTATTATCTAGTGGAACTCCATCACAATCATATGAGCAATATCAATAGTGGTAGCAACCACATTCATGGGCACTCGCACCACCAAGATAACAATACCCTTATCAAAAATCTGATCCATATGGTTATTACATTCAACAACCCTTGTCTTCATGTGACTCTTCTAGTTACATTCCCACCTCCCAACCTCACTACTACCCTTTTGATAATTATTAAACTCATTTTCCACATGCAAGAAGAAATACCACCTTTTACCCTTATCCTTTTCCTATTCCTGCACATCTTCCCCCTTCCTTAGTACAACTACCACCTACTTCATCTATGTAGGGTGAACTACCAACTCAACTGTAACAACATAACACTGCCAAGGTAGTTAATCTACAACTAGTTCATCAATTGAGTGGCTTGGATACTGGATCAAAGAAAAGACCTTTTTTTTCACCTCATAGTCAACCTAATCCCTTAAATACACATGCAGTTAACAACCATATTTTTCCATCTTCCTCTATACCAAATCCTTTCAAGTTCTTCTTAAACCAAACACCACCCAATATCCATACTATGATGCTTACTCATGTCGCATTTGATTGGATCCGTGTTGGAAACATTCCTAGGAAATTAGCCGATTATAGAAGTCCTCTTATTTATTTGGAGATTGCTAGGAATGAACCATATAAAGATCTTCTCAACTCAAGTTCTGGTGTCAATATAGTTTCTCATGAAATATATACTACATTGAACCTACCCCCTCTTAAGAAGAGCAATATCAAATTAGAATTGATAGACCAGTCCATCACTATTCCATTAGGATTGGTAGAAGACATTATGATCATTCTTTGTGGATGGTCTTATCTTGCTAATTTCCTAGTGATCAAGGTGGGGAACTACAAAGGGGACTTCCCAATCATCATGGGAATGACATGGCTAAGCAACATTGATGTAAGAATGGGCATCCAAGATCTTTCCTTGGAAATATCTAAAGAAAACACATTCAAGAAGATTGAGAAGGAGTGAGTTCTATGCATCATGTAAAGTAATACTAGGTGTAACTGTATGTAGAAACTCTAGAAAGTGAAATAAGCATCCATCTCTACATGTAAGTACTATGCATCAAAAGCTGATATTCAAATGTTTCTGTACACAACAACCACAAAATAAGAGTGCACCCTATGGCTGATCGCTAATTTTGAGAGTAGCACGCTTTGCATGGAACCAACTAAGAGCTTGATATGCACATATGTCACAGGCATGGATGAACTAGATTAAGTTCATCACCAACTCTATGATGATGCAGATGATGATACCTATTGGGAAGAGTTGAAAATTCTTGAAAACTTCAAGCAAGAGCCCCTTGAACTAAAAATACTATCGGTTGATATGGAAAATGTGTTTCTAAAAAATTAGAAGTTGGTCATAATCAATGCAAATATTTCTCTAGAATAGAAAAGGATGTTATTGAATGTGGATGAAAAATGGTTATCAGCCTTTACTTGGCCATATCCTAAACTCATAGGGATTGATCCTCGGATATGCCAACATCATGTCTATACTAATCTAACCATGAAGCCAAATACTCAATGACAAGGATGATTGAATCTTAAACTAAAGCAAATCCTCAAGGAGGAAATTGGACAACTCCTCAGGGTAGGGTTCATTTATCCCATTGCAAATAGTGAGTGGGTTATCCCACTCATGATTGTGCCAAAGAAAGATGGCAAGTGATGGGTCTACATCAATTTTCAGCTACTAAATATGGCAACATTCAAGGATCACTTTCCATTACCATTCATTGATTAAGTATTAGATACCATATACAGGCATTGCTACTACAATTTTCTAGATAATTATAGTGTCTATAAACAAATCTAGATCACATTGGAGGACCAAGCCAAAAGAAAATTCACAAGTCCTTGGGAAACTTTTGCATATCACAAGATGCCTTTTGGTCTATGCAATATACCTACTACATTCCAATGTCTGGTCCTAAGCATTTTTTCAATAGCAAATTCACACTATTGTGGAAGTCTTCATGGATGACTTCTCCACTTATGAAGCTACATTTTAGTAAGCCCTACATCACCTCAAGCAAGTACTAAAATGATATGTTGAGACAAACCTTAAGCTCAACTAGAGAAAGAGTCACCTACTGGTCCAGGAAGGAATTGTATTGTGGCACAAAATATCACAAGTAGGAATTGAGGTCAACCCAAAAGAAATAAGGGTTATTTAAGGAATAACTTGCTAACCTGAAATTGTCAAAGATGTTTCATCATTCCTTGGACATACTAGCTACTACCAACGATTCATAGAGAATTTTTCTAAGATCACAAAATCGTTGATGGAGCTAACAAAGAAAGATGCAAAATTTGTTTGGATCATGAAATGTGGACAAGCATTCCAGCAGTTGAAAGACAAACTTGTAGAAACTCCAATCCTACAAGTACTCAACTAGTCCAAACCATTTCATGTTATGATAGATGCATCAAATTATGCCTTTGGAGTTATCCATATGCAGATGGATGACAAGAAATTTCCATATTACATCTACTACATTAGCTGAAGCATTGTGGGTGCATAACTGAATTACACCACTATAGAAAAAGAACTGATGGTAGTGGTGTTTGCCCTAAAGAAGTTTAGGAACTATGTGCTTAGATACAAAGTGTTTGTGCACATAGACCATAGTGCCATATACTTCCTAATGAATAAGCCAATAGTAAGCCCCCATGTCATACAGTGGCTAGTGATCTTACAAAAATTCGATCTTATGATGGTAGATCAAAAGGGCACTAAGAATGTGGTTGCTGATCACTTGTCTTGATTACAATTGAACAAAAATAAGGAATAAAGTCCATTATCTGATATGTATTCTAATGAACTCCTCTTTTCTAAGGCTATAATTAAACAATTTCACAATGAGCCTAAATGGTATGATGGCATTCTCATCAATCTTCTTACCTAAGAGATGCCACAAGGGTTGGACAACAAAAAGAAACAACAGTTTCTTCACCAACTGAAATGATTCATGGAGATCAATGGACACCTCTATAGGGTGTGTGCTAATGGCTTGGTTCATTGGTGTGTCCTTGATATTGATCAATTGCATGTTCTTCAAGATGCTCATGAAGGTCCTTGTGGGGGCCACTATGTTGGGAGACGCATGACCATTAAGATCCTAATGGTAGGGTACTACTAGCTAATAATTTTTAGGGATGCTCATCAATATTTCCAGTCTTGTGAATGCTACCAATGATATGGTAAAATGACTACTTAAATGAAGGAACCTCAACAATGGATTCAACCACTGGAACTCTTCAACATCTAGGGCATTGATTTCATGGATCCCGTCATTCCTATGTCAAATGGAAAGGTGTACATCATGGTTGTTGTTGACTATTGTATAAAATGGGAAAAAGTAGTAGCTATAAATGACTATACATCTTCTATTGCTGCTCAGTTTGTATAACAAAATATTGTAAATAGGTTTGGTATGCCACATGCATTAATTTCTAATAATGGAACTATCTTTATAGGCACTACCTTTTGGAAGCTCATGCAATGCTTGGGGGTTAAAGATAAATTTACAACATCATACTACTCCCAAGCTAATGGTCAAGTTGAGGTTACCAATAGAGAAATCACAAGGATTCTAATAAGAACTGTTAGTAAATATAGGAAATATTGGAGCACAAAACTCAATGATGCACTTTAGGCCTACTACTCAACATGAAAACTTCTTATAGGCTACTCTCCCTATGAGTAAGTGTATGGAAAAATACCAATACTTCCTATTCAATTCAAGCTCTATACACTTTTAATAGCCTATGATCTTGACCTTGACTTGAGTTTAGCACAAACAGAAAGATTAATGAATCTCAACTTGCTAGATGATGATCGATTAGTGGCCCTATCATCTAATGAGTTGCACAAGGCATTAAAAAAAAAGAACCATGACCTTAAAATTAGAAAAGTCAAATTTTAATCAGGAGATAAGGTTCTCTACTACACATGTACCTCAACCAACTAAGTTCCAAACATTGTGAAAAGGACCTTATGTAATTTATGAAACATTCATTTTGGGGCCATGATGATCTACAAACTTGAGAGCCCAGACAAAAAATATCTGGTTAACATACAACAAGTTAAACCTTTCCATGAGCATAAGACAACAAATACAACAAATCCCTCATTAAATGGACAACCATGCTCAATATTTCAGATCTCCTCCTTTCAACTTAGTCATGGGGAAGATAGCCATCCATGCTAACTATATAAGCAACTCCTTAGTTTTTCACCCCTTTTTTTTACACATTTTTGTTTTACAAATTTTTATTTTACACATTCTTTATTTTACACTTTTTGTTTTCTAAGTTATTAAATTTTCAAAATTTTTATTTTACAACATCATTAGTACATTTTCTATTTCTTGAATACTTTATACTTTCTTTTATATTTTCTTTTATTTTGGTACAATTTTCTAACTTTTTGTTAATAAGTGCCAGGCACAATGATAATTTGTTGCTTGATGGTTATATGTACTATTTAGTAATTTGATTTTTGGTGTCTAGATTCTAGCTTTGAATTTTGTTATGGATAATTCAGACATGGTTTCTTTTTCATGCAATAGGTAGTGAGTCCACAACATCCACACATCCACAAACTCTATGGTTTTCCTTGTTCTAGAAATGTGTAGTTCATTCTTCATTAATAAAACTATAATGAATTTCTGACTTTGGTAGTTCCCAAATTTAGAAAGGATTCAAAGGTTTGAATAGGGTATAATTTTAAGGGGATTCAGTATTCTTTATTCTTTTTTTCTTACTTGGATGCATGTGTGTTTTCATGGATTTCTTATCATTTTGTGTCAACCAATAAAAGGAAGTTGATAAGTCTTTACCTAGTGTGATTCTCATAAAAAAATAATGGAAATTCAAAGCACATCCATTAGAAAAAAATAAATAGGATACAAGCATTGGTTATGGGACTAAAAAGACATGTCAACCATGCCTGAAGGTCCCCTCTAACTAAGGCCCTTTCTCACTTCCAACGTCTCTTTTCTTCTCTAATAAGGAATGATGATTGTTCTATGGGAGCACTATTGTGTCTCAAGGAGATGGACTGGTCTTAGAATGGTGATGCGATGTCATTGAATGTGGTTGGTTTTGGTATAGACTAAGGATTGATCTTATCAAGTCATTTAACTATAAAATTCACAATAACTTCATGTGACCTTAATTAGGAACTCAATTCCACTCTCTCTCTCTCTCTCTCTCTCTCTCTCTCTCTTCCCCCTATGCTTTCCATGTCTCACCTCACTACTAGTTTCATGTTCTTATTCGATGTCCTAGTTTGATGTGTTGAAATTCTTAGGTAGTTTCTTCTAGCTTTTTGTACTTAACCTTCTATAACCATTAATCATCCATGGGGCCCACAAACTCCTCAGTTTGAAGTTATGTAAGGATAATAAAAGGTCTGTACCTGCTTTGGGAAGGACCAAGTTGCATATCCTTTGGTTGGGCTCACTAAGTTCTTTACCCTTAGGCATCCTCACAATCAAGTCCTTTTGGTTGCCCCATCAATGACATCCTATTGTGGACACCTTCACGACATTCTTTGGTGAAATCTTTTTATTGCCTTTGTTGTGAATTCTTTAATCCTTCTCAAGTATTTTATTATGCTTGGACTTTTCAAAATTTTTTGATGGATTTCTTATCCATTCCATCATATTTTTCAAGCCTTCCCACTAATACTATTATCAAAACTCATCCATCACAATCACAACCTAGCAAATTCTAACCACTAACGAGACAAGGTACTTCAAAGCTATATGTTATACATTGCACACTAATCTACGATTTTGTTGTGATTGTAGTGGCAAGCATGCATGGAATGCATAGGCTAGAAGTGGGACTATCTTCACAAAATAAGTAGTAGCAGTAGCACCATGTGATGAGGACTCTTCATGATCTTTGAATCTTCTTCCTCACTCTTCAGCTACTAGAGGAGTGGATGTCATTTTTGTTTAAGGTGTTTACTTCTCTTGTCATGAACATCCAATTTTGTAAAAGCTTATAAATTTATATACTCGGATACTTAGGAGTCTATTTTTTTCATTTGAGTAAATTTATATGTTATTCAATAATCCCATACCTTTTCAATATTTTATAAGGAACTTGTTTCTCTTATTCTTCACTCAACGATGAGATTTCATTCAGTCGTGGGGGTATGATGAATCTTATTTTGACTGGTGTGATGTTGAATATCCAATATCATGAGGTATATAATAGCCTATAAATATAGTGCTTAGTCTCAAAATTTTCAAATTGCTTTTGTCATAGTATAGCAAAGCTCTTACAGTTTGCTTCCTCTAAAGTTAGCATATTTTCTTAGTGCCCATAGCAAGAGTCTAAGTGTGTACGGATCTTTATTTGAGTATTGATGTACTTGAGCATAGTAGTGTGATGGGAATAAAAATGAACCCTTTTAATAATCCTTGCAACATTAAGAATAGATTAATGTTTCCTTTTATGCATTTGATATTCATGCACTTTACTTTAATGCATTTTCATTAAGCAATTAATTTCTAGTTGTTAATGAACACAAGCACAACCACTTTGAGCATACATGTAGCACTTGGTAACCTAGAAATGCTTAACATTTGGTAACCCAGTAGAGCTACATGCATTTAGGATGTGTCTAGAAAGTGGAAAGGGGTACTTGTATTAGGCTAGCTAGGTACTAGAAAAATTAGGTCTTAAATTACTCTACCTTTCATTTTGGTTCTAGGTGATTAAGCTTATAAAATATAAAATGATAAAAATCACATACCTCAGTTGCACTTAACCATATACTTGTACCTGATAAGTGAAACTAAGAAGACAAAAATCATTTCAATTAGATTTCACTTCCTTGAAACTAGTGTACTTAAGAATTTACGGATTGTGAAGTTTGATTGGATCGCACATGAATGCTTATGATTCGTATGGTTGAGCATAGGGATAGCTAGCCATTCATCATTAAGAAAACATTGATTTCTCTTAGCTAGATGTTTATTTTCCTTGAGCATCTTGGCAAGGTACCTATTTGTAGCATTCATCATGGTATCTAATAAGGATGTATCCCAAATGACTCTCTCTTTTTCATCATTGGTCATTGTTAATTTCTTCTAAAGCTTTTAGAAAGCTTCATTGCAAGTTAGTTTTAGTCTCTCCATTATTTCATCATACTAGGCTATAATCATCCCCCCTAGATCTGATTCTTACAGACACTTGAATGTTTGCCATAGTAGTAATGTCATGCATACATGCCATAGGAACCTTCAATGCTTTATCACATATGGTTTAGTCATGAGTGAGGCATATGATTCTTGATGTTGTCTAGCCCTAAGCTACTCCTAATGATAATAAAGAGATTAATTAATTAAGCTAATTAACAAAGGAAAGAAAAGTCTAAACTAGCCTACATGTGATTAGTATTCATTCCTAAACATCCAGACATGCCTTGGACTTCACATAACTACTGCTAGGACTACCAAGCGTACATCACTAGGCTTACCAAATGATACACTACTAGGTTACCAAGTAATGATACTTAAGGACTCATGATTAGTCATATTCATTTCACTTAATGACAAGAATAATAATGAGCAATAAATGGAAATATTAACTAATGAAAATAGTAAATAATTAAATAATTAAAAATAATAATAAAGCTAGGTGGATTCTGCAATGATGGAAGTAATCTCAATCTTTATTGTTGGACATGCAACATGTCTAAGTACATCACACTCGAATAAGGATGTCATACAATCACTTAACATCACACTATGGGCATGCACTCAAAACTAATAGAACTTGAAATCAAAGATCTATGAATCTAACTCTATCTTCTCTATATTTCTATATCTCAACCATGCACCCAAGTGTGATATTTACAAGCATGTACAAAAGAGGCAATATCATATGCCCAACATCAAAGGTTGTGCTCCAATATCATGGATTCAATATCAGAGCCATGCAAAATATGACTCATCATACCCCCATGATTGACTGAAAACTTTTCATTAAGTTAAACAAAATGAGGAACAAGCTCTTTACAAAATATTTAAAAGGTATGGGAATATTTATTGACTTAACTAGATACAAAAATTCACTTTACATGCCACAATGGTGCTGTACAAAAATGGACACAACATGATAAAACAACAAAACTAGGGGGAAAACTCATGTAGTTCATAGAGGTAGTGGCTCTTCCATGGGCCACTTCCTCTTGTCATTAGGCTTCTAAAATTTGTAGTGATTCAGGAGCACTTGTAACTTCTCCTCCTCCATTCTGGGATCATGTACCATCTAGGCTAATGAGCCGATGTGTGCTATAACTGGTACATCCCATGAACATAGTAGTTGTGGGAACATCTTATTTTCTTTCATGTACCAAGCTACAAACCATCATCATTCCTCCTCAAAGGTTCTAGCCTTTTCTTTTAATTCATGTTCATCTATCAATATCTTGGCCAAGTTTGAGGCTACATCTCTTTATCCATGGTAGCGATCCTTGATCACTTCAAATTCTGAGTTTGCCACATGGAGTTTATGTAGAGAATTTTTCCTATTTTCAAACTCTTTTACATATAGTGCATAGATAGTCATGACTTACTACTCTAGCTCATTTCTAGGTCAACTTGCTATTAACATGGCAAGGTTGGCATATCAAAGGTTAGTCAATGCCATGTATTTTTACATCTTCAATCTATAGGTCCTTATTCTTTACTTTGAATTGATGGACCAAGGCATAACTATCCAAGATTGGCTACCTGTTAAGATTTTGTGCTAACATGAAATTGATGAAGGCCTTTACCATCTAGATTTCCTTTTCATTGATCTATTTGTATATGCCAATTTGGTCCTAGAAGTGCTCCTTCAAATTTTCATGTTTTTTGGACTCATTTTGCCATGTGCTTATCTCAATTATGGATTTTTGATGTATCGTGCATATGTCCTTCATTAAGAGGGTTTGATTTTCTTTGTCCAATGTACTGATGTCTTGGATAACCCTCACTAGTTATTCTCTCAATTGGTAGAAACTTTCTTTCAAGATATTTTTCTATTTTTCTACAATGATCAACCTTGCATTATCCATAGCAAGTTGTTTATTCTCTTCTTATGTAGTGATCAATGCCTTTACATGGGCATATGCTTGAGCTTTAGCAGCTAAGGCATTCCATACCACCTTCTCCTTCTCTTACTTAGTAGCTTTGTTCAATCAACTGGTTCTTCTACTCCATTTGGAATTGTTCCAATTGGTTAGGTGCAAAAAATTGGATAGGGTCTAGTCTTTCAACTCTTAGGGTAATAAGCCCTTGTTGAAGTCAATGGAATTCTATTTCAGCATGCTCTACCTTGGTCTTTGCCATGACCAACTTCCCTTCTGTGGTGATGAGGTTTGATTGAACTGTAGTAACATTACTAGGGATGTCAAAAAGAGTTGTCATCACCTATTTGGACTGTAGCTTCCCATGGGACTAGTTGTGGTATCTAGATCATTATGCTTTGATTGCAGTTCACTATCTTCCCACTTTGACTAGTGGTAGCTTTGTCACATATGGGTGAGTCGAAAGTGTGGCATATGATGTTGTCTAATTCTCTGTTACTCCTACTGATGATAAAGAGATGAATTGATTAAACTATGGAACAATGGAAATTCAAATCTAAACTAGCTTACATGCTATGATTATCTACTCTTAATCGTCTATACATGCCTTGGACTTCATGAGACTACTTCTAAGATTTCTAAGCGTATGTCATTGGGTGTGTCAAATGATACATTGCTAGATTACTAGGCACTTACACTTAAATAATCATGATTAAGGCATACATATTCTGCTTAATGATAGGAATAGTAAATAATAATAAATGGAAATGTTAACTAAAGGAAATAGTAAATAATTAATAGTTAAAAGTAATAATAATCTAAGTGGATGATACAACGATGAGAGTAATCTTGATCTTTATTTCCAGTCATATAATGTGTCCAAATATGTCACACTCAAAAAAACGTGTCATATGATTACAAACATCACACTATAGGCATGCACTAGAAATAATAGAACTCTAAGAAAGACTATCAAAAATTGAGAACTAAAACTCTCTTCTCTATTGTTCTTGTATTGTTTAGCCATGCATCCAAGTCTTGTATTTATAGGCTAGTATAGAGGAGATGATATCAGATATCTAACATCACTTCCTAGGTTTCGATATAGGGCATTTGATATCAGGGCTAACAGATTCATGACTCATCATCCTGATATTGGGGTCGACAAATTCATGACTCATCATACCTCCACGACTAAATGAAAACTCATCCTCAAGTTAAACAAAATGAGGAACAAGTTCTGTACAAAATATTAGGAAGGTATGAAATTATTAACCAACTTAAAAAAAAATAAAATAATTAATTCTTACATGCTACAGTGGTGTAGTAAAATAATGGAACACAATATTATAAGACAAAAAATAGGAAGCTCATGTGGTGTCCAAAGGTGATGGCTCCTCCATTGGATTCTCCCCTTTGTCGTTAGGCTTGTGAAATTTGTAATGATCAAGAAATGCCTACAAATTTTCCTCTTTTTTCCTCCAGTCATGTACCATCCAAGTTGTTAAACCAATGTGTGTTGGCACTAGTACATCCCAAAAGCATGGTAGTTGTAGGAACATCTTATTGGCCTTCACATACTAAGTCACAAACTATCATCATTCTTCTTAAAAGTCCTTAGCTTTCTCTCTTAATTCTTGATAATTTTTTAATATCCTAGCTAGGTTTAAGGTGACATCCTTCTATCCATGGTAGTGAGCTTTGATCACCTCCAATTCTAAGTTTGCCACATGCAGCTTCTACAAAGCATCTTTTCAATTTGCAAACTCTTTTTCATACAATGTATAGCTGGTCACTACCTTCTTTTCTAACTCATTCTGAGGTTGACCTACTATTAACATGGTAAGGTTGGCATTCCTAAGGTTATACAACATCATATATTCTTTCAAATCTTTGATCTATAGGTCTTTATTCTTTACTTCCACTTAGTTTACCAAGGCATAGCTATCTAGAATTGGCTACCACTCAGGATTTTGTGCTAACAAGGATCTAATGTGCACTTTAGCAATCTAGATCTCTTTTTCATTTCTTTGCTTTTCTACCTGGCTGTGGAAGTGTTCCTTTAATTTTTTATGCTTCTTGGTTTCATTATCCCATGTGCTAATTTCTATTGTTGATTTTTGTTGAATAGCGCAAACCTCCTCCATTGAGAGGATTTTGTTTTCTCTAGCCAATTTATTGATGTCCTAGTTGACCCTCACTAGTTGTTTTCTCAACTAATGGATAGTCTTCTCTAGAATATTCTTTTTCTTTTCAACTATTTTTAACCTTGAATTCTTAGCAATGAGCTTCTTATTTTTCTCTTATGCTATGGTCAATGCCTTTTTATACACATAGGATTATGCATCAGTAGCTAAGGCATTCCATACTACTTTCTCCTTTTCTTGTTCTATAGCTACAATCTTCTAAGTTAGCCTTGACAACAACTTAGTCTTGAATTGTTCTAACTAGTCAAGTGCAACAAAATAGGCAAGATCATGTCATTTAGCTCTCAAGGTGGCCAGCTCTTGTTGTAATCTTTACACTTCTACTTCTGCATGTTCTACCCTAACTTTAGCCATGACTAGCTTTCCTTTAGTGGCAATGAGATATGACTATTCTATAGTGACATCACTTGGTATGTCAAACAAAGTAGTCATCACCTCACCTATTTACAACAATCGATCCAATACATCCTTATGCATTGCAATAGTCATCAAAATCTGAGCCAACATCTATGCATCTCTGGCCCCAGTAAGATCTATGGAGGGCACAATAGGCACATTATATGATTTTTTGATGTGCTCTATAATCACTTCTGCTATGCCTACCACATCTTGATGCTACATTACCATAACTATGGAACCTTTTCCAATTTCAAGCATAACTTAAAAAGATGCAGCATTTCTAGAGATTTTCCTAGACCATTGGGAATCTCCTCTTGATTGTAATGAGATCTCTCCCCTTGTTGGATTGGCTTAAATAGTGAGCTATACAACATCATCGATTACTCTAGAAAGATTGGATTCATCTCTTCTTTCCCAACTGATAGCTTTAGCAATTTTCTATAGATGGCTCATTGAAGGTTTGTAATCTTGTGGTGATAGTGGCAAAGGTTGTGTTTTTGGGCACTATTCAAGCTCACATTGTACTTTTTCTTTTGGCTCTATTCCCTTATCCAATTCTTGATCTTCACCAAGATCTTTTCATGGTGCTGTAAGTTTGAGGAGTTCGATGAAGGAGGCATTCTAAGCCTTCTTGGGGATATCATTCATATATCATAGGATTCTAGTACATTTTCATAACTTTTTTATTAGGCAAGGGAATGGGAGTGTTGGTTTCCCTAACTTTTTCTCCTCAAACTGCCTCTGAATTTTAGTAAATTAGAATTAGGGAAGATTGGCCACATATTTTCCCATTAAGATAGCACTTTCCTTGGCTGCATATGTTGATATTTAGTTCAGCCCTTTGGTGGGAAACAAATGCTATTTATTGATCTTGAAATATGTCCTCTCCTTTAAAGTCATTTCATTATATATTTTGTCTTCTTTACTGTATGCTCATTTTAGCCATAGTTTTTTGGTATCAAGGTCAAATCTAGTGGGTAGATGGACTACCTTAGCCCCTTCATTTGGTAGATTTAGAGCTACTGTAATTGCCTTGATTGAGAAAGAGACATTAACTCCATAGATGTTTACAGTGGTTCCTTCATCTTTGTTATGCTAGAATTGGTGAGTCTCACCAAGTTACCATTTGTCACTATTTGAAAAAATGGGCCATAGAGGTGATGCCTAGAGTTGTGTTCAAACTTCTTCTAGAGAAAACTCCAAAAATGGTTTTATGTTCATCTCCATAATGACTATGGTCAATGTGGACTTTTCTTGGATGGCCTCATGAAATTCAGGAGGCAACATGAGACGTTGTTCTTACATGGGAGCTTGTGGTCCTACAGCCTCTCCTTGGACCAACTATCCTATGATAAGAGCCTCTTGATGGATGCTAAAAGATTGGGCTTCCTACTCTCGATGTTCTACCAACTCACCCTGCTAGCCTCAGCCACCTCATGGATGCTTAGTTGCTCTTTGTGAAGGTTCTCCTTATGCATCTCTTTTTGGGACCATCTACAATCAAACAAAGATCAAGTGTTAATAAGGTTGTATTCTTTATTATTAATCAGTGTATACCTTACTCATTATCTTAGTTCATATGATTGCAAAGTTAGAAAAATTTTCAAGAAAAATCCCCAAAAAGTATTTATCTCTTAATATGACCTTACATAGTTTATTTCCTTTTTTTTATGTATGTCTTGTTATGATGGTTATGATCCCTTGGGTGGAAAAATTAAGATTTCTAGCATTAATATGATTGATTATTCATGATAATGCTAAAATTTTTTAATACTCTTACCTTTATAATACCTTCTAGGTGATAGTAAATTATCAAAAATTGAAACAAGTTTTTCACATAAGCACCCCCCACCCATGACTGACTTGAACACTCCAAGTTTAGATAGGTTCAAATGGCATGGAAATTAGAGTAGTAGAGAGCCAAATATCATAAGTTGTAAGTAGTTGCATAGAGCTCTAGGTCACTAGAGAAAATTTGAACAACTTCCCTAGCTACAAATGATGAGAATGAAGCTTGGGCATTGTAGGGATAATATATATAGGTTTTGTGTGACCTGATATCGGGTATCCGACATTGCATCCCACTTGATATCAGGCATCCGATATTGAGGTCCATGAATAATCATGTTATGGGTGTATGAAGCATGAAAAATGAAGCTCTATGATTGGTTGAAAGGTTTGATGTTAGGTCCATCATTCTGGGTAAGTAGGAAATTGGATTGGGGCATCAAAAGTGGTTGAAGGTGGAGTCATCAATGTGAAAAGCACTAGAATGAGCAAGAAAAAGGGCATTAAAATCAAGGTTGTGGACAGATCAAATTATATGAGAAGGAAAATAATAAAATGTAACAATTGAGCACTTAGAAGGTGAAGAATAATGTGGTTTTGTCAAACAAGTACAATTCACAAAAGTTACACAAGTGGATCCTCCTCAAAGAAGGCTCTAGCCTATGATGCCCTTGTATAACCATACCTAAAAATGTCTGTAGGCACTAAAGGGGTTGAATGCAATGCATAAATATGCAACAAAACACACATGTTAAAACCACCAATTTGAGATAATAACTCTATGTTACACAAAACCACAAGTTATGATCACCTGAACAACAAGATGAACTGGACTATAGAAAGGATTGTAGAAATTGGGACATAAGGTGTCTTGTCATGGTCACAATGAAATATTTTGTGTTATTAATGGTTAAATAATCATGATTCCTTATTTCCAAGATTCAAGACAAGTCCACACCACATTGTAGTAACATTGCATTGTTTCATCATGTTGATGGACAACCATAAGACTATCATAGTTCCAAGGAGTAACATCACTTAGTGTTTTATCCAAGGGAGAAGCTTTATTATGGCACACAGTTTTTTGAGTTTTGAGAAGCCACCAACATTTAGCCATGGATACATGTCTTTCTAGTTGAACCCATAGAAGTTTATTCAATGCCACTTTAGGTTACTCTTACTTCCATTTCTCATTAGATCTATAAGGATATGGTTACAACCTCAACAACATAATAGAACATACAAAAGTGGCCAAAGGAAATCCACAAATCTTCTTGATGTCACACCCTTCACATTCCACCTTGGTTCTACAATCTTCTACCTAGACATAATGATTATGAAGTTATTTTTAGTTTAATGATGAAAAAGAATGTCATTATGACTAGAGCAAGAACCTCTTATTAAAGGAATGGGTGGATGGATGTCATGGTCTCAATGTCCAAATAATTAGTCCCTTATGACTTGAAAACATAGAGAAAACCTCACCTCAATGGGCAATATGATCATTTTATTCATAAGTGAGATTACACAACAAAGAAAATAAAAACAACTAGAAAAAAATGGAAGAAATAGGACGAATTGTTTTAAGAAATAGGAAAATAACAACAAATTGTAAAAAAAAAAGATGAAAAACACTTAAGAATCCTAAAGACTATAATGGGGGTAACCCCCACAACTAAACATTTGGTCATGAAAGTGGTTAGCAAGTGGATAAATAAGATCCATGCATGTATGAAACATTGGTAAATGTTCATGCCCTAGCCATTGAGTTTCTAGTGGTGGTGTGGTGGTTGGGTAGAAAAATTGTTGGTCACACACTTGATTGTTAAATGTATGATGGGTCAAGGTATGATGTGTGTTAACATTATGAGGTCTGACCCACAATTGCATCCTTGATCATGAGATGGTATGCATGGATTTGTTTATCTCACCACACTATTAGATTCATTCTTTGGGTTTGGAATTGGAGTAATAATGGATGGTGGCCCTTGTGTTTGATTAGAGGATGTTGTTTGTGAAAAGGAAGGTGGTGCACTAGATTGGCATTATGCTAGTTTGGATGATGTTGTGGGTTTCTGCATGGTTTGCTTCAGCTTATGGCCTTTCATCGAAAAGGGACATTTCCTATGTTGTAGTTTAGACCCACTAGTGTCAGTAGTTTTATGCACATTTTCAGCATAAGTGGCATTCATTTGTTGATACTGTGATGTCAAACCTTCCTGTGTTGGTAGTGGCACCATATAATGAGGTGGAGTATGAGAATATTAAAGGTAGGATGGATGGCAAGAGAAGCAAGGTGGTGATCCTTTAGGGGATGTCATGGGTTGATGGTACTTAGGAGAGTGATAGTGGAAATTTGAAGTAGAGGATGTAGAACTAGTTGGAGAAATAGGGTGTTGAACATAATATCCATGTAGTTTCAGTGGATAGGGCTAATTTGGTGGTGGCCTTTCCCATGACTATGGTTGTTGCCACTATGATTGATGACCACGTTAAGGCTGGTAATAAGTCCCATTAGGATGGTACAATTGATTGTGGAACTATCTATAATTACCTTGTGGGAGAGAAAATCTCCCAAGCATGTGCTTCTATAAAAAATTTGGATTTAAGGAACCTACCTAATACTCCTGTAGATGTAAGAAAACTGGGCAGTGGTCCTATGGATGGTCATATATGCAAATGTTGCATCCATTATCTTTGTCTATGGTTGAGTCTATAGTCTCACTTTATTTATCCATTTTTTCCATTTGCTAAAAAATGTTCCTAGCTATTTCTTGGTTCTATATCCTTTGTTTATTGTGATCACCTGACTTATTTTGAATGATCCTCTCCTTGACCGTCTCAATAAGATTTGTAACATTTTCATATATGCATTTGGAAACCCTATTAAGCTTTGCTTCAAGTTCATCAATAGACTTCTATATTGGCAAGGTTTGTTACAAAATCACCTTATTGAGAGCTACCTCTTTCTCTGTACCATAGATATGGACCTCCTTTTGTTGAAGATTTGGGTCCCATTAATATTTCTCAAAATTCTCCCATTTTCATATCTCTCCTTATTATTTTTCCACAAGCTCGATTAGATCTCAGATCTAATGGGCTTGGAGCTCATATAATTTCCCTAAGGCATACATCCCAAAGGTCTCCCTTGTTTCATTATGAAGTCCATCTATGATGTGGAAAAGTTGCCTCTCCTCAATGAAACCATGACCTAGGCATCTATTTAGTAAGGCATAATATCAATCTAGGGTCATGTCCAAGGGTTCATGTTGTTCTTTCTTCCACTCTTGGATCTATCTCCTCAAGTTGGACACCCTCGCATAGGTTTGGTATTTCTCATTGAAAAGTTCCAACATTCTAGACCATCATCAAATTGAATTCAGTCTCACCGATCTATACCATAGTTTGGCTTTATCGATTAGTATCCTAGGAAAGATTCTAAGCTTTTTCCACTCACTTTTAATGTTGTAGAAATCATTTGCATCATGGAAGTCTTGTAAATGATGTTGTGGATTTGAATCATAGCCTCCTACAAATTTAGGAATATTATCCATATCAAGCTTGGGTAGATGACTCTTTTTGCAATGCCTAAGAGATATCTTAATGACCTATGTGATATGCATTAGGCTCTTAGTGGCCAACAAGGATTCATCATCATCAAACAGGTTGTAAGAAAAATTTCTATCTCTATTTGTTTGATCATGAGGATGTTTTCTATGTTCATGGTGATATCTTTGACTTTTCCTATGGGTTCAATTTTTATTTTTAGCCTAACCTTTTAGTGGAGCCTTATCTTCATACCTATGTTCATCTTCATTAGAACTACACATCTAAGGGGAAGAAGAAGATGAGGAATTGAAAGGTTTTCCATGGTTGCTATGGTATTCTTCATGGTCCTTTGATTTATCATTTTTGAGTTTTGAGGAGGTCTTAAGCCTTGAGGCCTTCTCTAGTTTAGAACTTACATCATCCCCTCCAAGATTGTTTGCCTTAGGTGAATGTAGTCTTTGAGTGTCGTCAGGGTGGTCATGATCATAAAAGATCCCTGCATAAAGTTTCTCACTTCAATTTTCTTCATCGTATATCTTGTTGTTTCTCTAATGAATGCATTCGCTATATAGTTCATTGTGACTTATGTGTGAGAGAGACATTGTTGTTGGTTTATGGTATGTGTGAGCTATTATTTTTTGAAAGATATATCATTAATACCTTTAATGCGATCATGTATAATATAACTAATCTATATAACTAGCACCATCCCTAGAAATGGCACCAATGATGAGTAACAAGGTACCCCTATGCTCAAACATCCAGTTTAATTCATGGATAGGCCTAGTTGTGGTATCTAGATCGTTATGCTTTGATCGTAGTTTTTTTTCTTCCCACTTGGACTAGTAGTAGCTTTGTCATGTATGGTTTAGTCCAAAGTAAGCCATATGATGTTGTCTAATTCTATGCTACTTCTAATGATGACAAAGAGATGAATTAATTAAGCTACAGAACAATGGAGAGTCAAATCTAAACTAGTCCACGTGCAATGAGTATCCACTCTTAATCATCCATACACACCTTGGACTTCATGAGTCTACTTCTAGGATTTCCAAGAATATGTCATTATGTATTTCAAACAATACACTACTAGATTACCAAGTACTTACACTTAAATGCTCATGATTAAGGTGTACACATTTTGCTTAATGAAAAGAATAGTAAATAGCAATAAATCGAATGTTAACTAAAGGAAATAGTAAATAATTAATAGTTAAAAGAAATAATAATCTAAGTGGATGTTGCAATGATGGGAGTAATCTCAATCTTTATTTCCAGTCATGTAATGTATCCAAGTACATCACACTTGAACAAAGGTATTGTACGATTACAAACATCACATTGTGGGCATGCACTGGGAATAATAGAACTCTAAGAAAGACTATCAAAAACTAAGAACTAAAATGATCTTCTCTATTATTGTTTTATTGGTCAACCATGCACCCAAGCACTATATTCATAGGCTAGTATAGAGGAGACAATATTGGATATCTGACATTACTTCCTAGGCCCCAATATCGAAACCCCGATATCAAACCTCTGATATATAGCTTCGATGTCAGGGTTGACAGATTCATGACTCATCATATGGAATCAACTACTTGTTCTAATCTTGGTTTTTGTAGTTATTACCATTATCCTTGCCCTCCTCTTTAGCACTTTTTCCTAGGCTATGAAGATCCACTCACTTGGGGGCCTTATTTCAATGTCATTTCTAATCACATGGATGACCTTTGATTAATCCTTAGCATGGATACAAGTGTTGATACCCCATGATCATTTCTTAGTTAGTTAAATTTTCAAAAAATGTTGCATTAATGTTCCTAATTTATCACATCCTTATGATTTTGAAGATCTAGGATAGCTAAGCATTGTTAATTTTAATGAATTTTTTACTTTTAACTACCTTTACCATATCTATAGAGTGTTAATAAAGTTTCAAGATCCTAAGTCCTAGTACCCTCATGATGTGAAGCTTAAATCTAGAATCTTACAAGATTAACAATGGCTAAAATTACGTGCACAGGTTGGTAGATATCATGCTTGAATGCTTTGGGTTCTAAAAATGGCAAAAAATATTTCTCATTTGGATTAAAATAACAAAAATTGGCTAAGTATTACACATATATATACTATTTTTACACTATGTTAACAGGGATGCATCAAGGTATTTGGCTACATTGATGGGAATGCATCGACATAATGTAAGCTCAAATTTTTATTTTGAATTTCTAGATCATTTTTGCCAATTTTGAGATAATCAAGGAGTCAAATGAGAGCTAGAAAGAGGGTCTAGAAATGAGGGTAACATTTTTGAGGTTTATATAGAGGGTTATATGTGTTTAGAATAATTCATGATAGGAATAAGGTTTTAACACTTGATGTTCATGAGAAGATGAAATGAAAATGAAGAGTGTATTCAAATTTGGAATTGTAGCTTAGTCTTTTTGCTATGCAAAGATGGTGTATAGCCTAGATGTCTAAAAGTTCTACAAGTGGATCCTTCCCATAGTAGGCCCATGTCCTTAATGCCCTTGTATAACCACTCCAAAAGGTGCTAAGAGGCATGTTGAAAATTAAATATTAATTCAATCTATATGCCACACCCATATAAGAATTATCTTTGAAATCCTACACTATGCTAAACAAAATCATCAGGTAAGAAGCTACATGCAATAATGAGGTACATTTTGAAATAAGAAGCAATTGTAGAGATAGGGAAATGAGATGCTTAATCATTGTGACGAATGTGATCAAAATAATCCTCATCTCTATCCATCCAAGTTGCAGACCAATTTCATACTATTTCCAGTGACATCACATTACTTCATCTTGAATTTACAACCATAGGACCATCAAAACCATATGAAAACATTAGTACTTAAGAAAAGAAAATAAGAATTCATTATTTATTAATTAATTAATTAGAATGTTAAGTATTTTGAGAAAACTTGGCCATTGGTTAGAGGGATTCCTTCAAGTATGGGTAACATGTCTTTCCACTCACATAATGAAACTAGGCTAAGGGATTTTTGGGATTCATGAAAGCAACCTATCTTCAACCATGGGTAATACATCTTACTAGAGAAGTACTTTCAAGCATGGTGGGTCACATTTCTTACTAGTAACATGCAAAGATAACAATTATTCAAAAACATAATTTCATCAAAATTAAAACATGAGTAATGACATAAATACATAGAGTAGTAAGATCCTTAAAGGAAGTGGAAAGAATAAACAAATCCCTTTGATGCCATACCCTTTTCTATTCCCCCTTGATCCATTCCTCTTTCCTCAAGGCATAAATATCATGATTTAATTTGAATTTTAATGTGAGAAGAACCATATTTCTTTGAGGATGAACATCTCTTATTTATAGAAAGTGGAGGGATGGATGACATGGTCTCACTACTTTATACAACTACTTTCCCAATCATTTTGATACCATAGAGCACTATCCAAATAACAAATTTGGCTTGTACATAAATAAAAATCCTTATTAATGTAATGATTGTTATTTGCATGCAATGAAATGGTTGAGAAAATAGAATGTCTCTTGGGAGGATATGTAGCAAAATCCTAAGAATATTTTCTAACTAGTCAAATAGAAGGTTTTAACATATATATGGGATAATGTGGAAGGAAAGAGAAAATTTTATTTACATCAGATTAGATCTAATAAACTAGATGTAGATCTCACTATCTCTTAGTTGTTGTTCTCATCAAGTATTAGAATGCTATCACTAAGCTTCGCTTAAGTTATCATCATCTTAGAAATGAAAGTAAAAGATGGATTCAACTCTCCTATGAAGAGGACATTTGTAGGTTGTGCAAATCAAAAGCTCTTGAATGTGAGTTACATGTATTTCTTTCTTATACTATGACTACCGATCTGAGATAGCATTATAATGTTATAGTAAAAAACCTATATGATTTGTTTTTAATATTCCCATTGGTGCTTGATCAATTTGGAGAGTTTACCTTTATTTTTTATTAAAATGTAATATTTATCCAATAAATCCTATGGGTCTTCAAATGTAAGAAAGCTTCATTTACTTTGATTAAAGTTAATAGAAAAATTGAAGTTAAATTAAAAACTTAAAAAATAAAATGACTCCAAGAAAGGAAATGTATAAAAAAATGAATAATTACAATAAATAGAAAATTTATTAAGCTTTGGAAGAAATGAAAACAAATTGTAAAATAAAAAATTGAAAAATCATACCCTTACAAGATGTTAGGTCAAATGGATATCTCCCCTACAAGTAAGTTGGAATGGGGATATACAAAAGATGGTGTAGGCTTGGCCATGGGCTAAGTCATTAGTAAAGTTCTTAGCTACTAGGAAATCCTTAAAAAGTTTTGCTTGTTGCATGTTGATGAATATTAAATTGTCTGGACAATCATGATGATAAATCTTCATCACACCCTAAATGGAAAGTGGAGTGGATATTGTATGACCCTTACTAGAGTGTTTGGAATTTTGTTCATTAAGGTATGTATATGGGGTTCTAGTAGAGGGCCTTATCTACTAGTTGAAAATCCACTTTTTATATCTTAGCACCTTGGCATTATTTAGTGTATGCCTTGTGTGCTTTGTTCATCATAAGGGATACCTATCTCTTTTCATCTAGGATCTTGAGATTCAGGAGATGTTCTTTTTGTTATAGAATGATATTAAGGTCAAGTTCAAAAGTTGTGTTGGGTGCATGTAATTCTTCTTGTATTTGATGCTTTGATAACTTACCATACACTAACTCATAAGGAGAGAAATCTATAGGGAGTTTCCAAGTAGAGTGATATGCCCATAAGGAATTGTTGAGTTTCATGCTCCATTCTCACCTATACTGACTAATAGTCCTAGTAAGAACTTACATGATTTTCCTATTTGTTACTTCTATTTGACCATTTTTTGAGCATTGTATGGAATTTTCAATTTATGTTTTAGCCTTGATGAAGTTTCATACATATAGGCTGCATCAATAGGCATGCGTCAACGTAATCCCATCGATGTATCCCCATCGATGCATGGTGACATGTGTTGATGTAGATCCATTGATACTAATGTAAATGAAGTTTATATAAATGCATGCATCAACTACATTTATGATACTTTAATTCCACAGCATAGAAGACCTCTTGCAAATTTTATTTCTCTAGAGTTAGAATATTTTCCTTTGAGTGCTTGCAATGTGAATTCAAGAGATTATGTCGATCTTTATTCTAGTGTCATGTACTTGAATGCATTGGTGTGAATGGCAATAAAGAAAAGATTTTTGACATTCATTGAAACACTTGAATTATTTTAATCTCTCTTATTTTCACTTTACTTTTAATACACTTTACTTTATAAGTCCTAATTAATTAATGCACTTAATCGTAAACACACAAGTATGACCACTTCGAGCATAACATGTTATGCTTGGTAATTTCAATAGCAGCCATTTGGTAATTTCCAGTAATAGCCATTTTGTAATCCAGTAGTGTAATATGAGTTTAAGAATGTTAGGGTAGTTACTCATTAGAATAGCTAATTAGTTACATAGTTAATTATTAAGCCTTCATTTACTCATCTAGTTATTAGGAGAAAATATATAAAAAATACCAACAAAAATAAATATCACAAGCTTTCACTCACATTTAACCATACACATAGATAGCACAAGTGCGATTTAGTTAGAAA
The DNA here is from genome assembly GCA_015680685.1 of Gnetum montanum. Taxonomy (NCBI): domain Eukaryota; kingdom Viridiplantae; phylum Streptophyta; class Gnetopsida; order Gnetales; family Gnetaceae; genus Gnetum; species Gnetum montanum. The sequence continues at coordinate 367,183 of MNCI01004788.1, forward strand.
GAAAATGATCATACTCTCCCTTGATTCACAGTCTAGGACTGTGGGCAAACTTATGAACTAAGTTTATGAAATTCGACCAGATTGTTGGGATATTCTTATGATTTCTATGGTTGGGCATAGGGTATACTCATTTCTTACCAACCCCTAAACATCTCATTAATTTTCTAAAAGTAGTACTTGTAAAGTAATATCTATTATTAGAAATAAGTGCCATAAGCATACCAAACCTATTTATCATACTTTGTTGAAAAAACCTAGCTATGGTCATGGATGTACAATCTATTGTAGCCTTTTCCCATTTTGTGTAATAGTCCACCACAATGATGATGTAGGACTTTTCATTGGACATGGATATGATATAACACATGAAATTGATTTCCCATATATCAAGAGGTTCCAATGGTTGTATTCATTGTTAAGGACCTTTTAGCCTTGCAATTATTCCTCCATCCTTTTGACATCATTCATAGGAGTTGGCAAATTAGTGTGCATCCTTGAAGACTATAGGTTAGAAGCAACTTGCCATACAAATTTTGATGGTTATTCTCATGCTCGCATAATGATGTCCACAAGATCGCTCATATGCATCTTGGAGAATCCTTATATGATCTTCAATAGGTATGCACCATCACATCAATCCATCTTTGTAAATCATATAGAGGTTACTCTATATCTCCATGCAATGCTTAACTTAGTGAAGAAAGTGTTCCTATTTCTTTTTGTCGAATTTAGTAGAAACCTCTTGTGTGTGTAAATTTTTTTCTCATTAGATATATACTAATGCCATCTTCTTAATTTGAAATTTTTATGAAATTATGTTGATAAAATTTAAAAAAATACTTGATAACTAGAAAGAAACAAAAAGATCACTCTTGTTGGCAAAGTTTTAGTTGTTAAAAAAATTCTTCAACATACTCATATTCATTATTCTAGTTGTTAGGATTATGTAAAATATTCTTAGAAAAAAATTAATCAAATTATTGGCTTATTTTTATAAATCATTTAGAATATTTGTACTATTGAAAAAATGATGAAGTTGTTAGCCTTATTACTTGTTATAAGCAAGTGTTTCTTAATTTTGAAACTTCATTTTAGTTGAGTACATCCAAAAGTAGACTTGCAATTAGTCCAAGATATACCTTCTCAAAATATACTTATATATAGTCCAATTATAACTTTATATAATTTAGAATTTCTCATTGAAATCAAACCCATGATCATGAGCTTCTAAATCAAATGTCTTACCAATTAGAATAATACCTATATCATGGAGTGTACCTATATTTCATTTATATATAAAAATATAAAAATGGTAACCATGGATTCTCTACTAACTTTCTTTGGTATTTTCTTTTTCATAAATGTCATCTCTATTTGTAGTTCTTATTGTTAAAACAAATCTTCAAAAACATTATCCATGCTAACTAGGAGAGTTTGCCCAATTGAATTGGATTTTCTAGATACAATAAAGCTTACATCAATGTTTTGCTTCATGGGATGAAGGATAAAAAGCAAGAGAAGTCCATTTATCAACATAGTAAAAGAGTGGTCATGCTTTAGGCTAGATAGTCACTCATGATAGGCAAGTGATAAGTGCTGGAGCATCCAACACTCTACCATATATGTCACAAGTACTCATGCATGAACATATCTTAATCCACATATGGACAATGTTATTATGCTAGTAGTTGATGTTGAGTTCATGATTGCTATCTTCCCACTTCAAGTTAGTGAAGTTTGGGTGTTTGTTTTAACTCTTGGTGAGGCATATGATTAGTTGATGTTGTTAGGCTTTGATTACTCCTAGTTAAGAACATAATGAAAGTTAAGAATAACAATCTAAATCTATGTAATCACAATAATGTAAATCTACTCTAGCCTATAGCGATGAGCATTTGTTCTTGGCTAATCATACATGTCTTGGGCTCATGTAACTGCTACTGGGATTACCAAGTGAGTTCACTACTAAGTGAATCAGGTAAAACCACTATTAGGTTACCAAATGATTACAATTTAAAGCTTGAAACCAATCATACTCATTCTTCCTTACTAATAAACAAGTAAAGTAAAGTACTTGGAAACATAAATGATTAAACTAAGAAAATAGTAAAAACTCTACTAAGTAAAATAGTAAAACTAAGTAGATGCTGCAATGATAAAAAGCAATCTTAATACTTATTTCCTATCATGAATTGTGCCCAAGTACATCTTACTTGAATAAAGATTCTGGACATTTGCTAAACATCACACTATGGGAATTCACTGTATCGTTAAAACTATGAAAACAAACTACAAGAATTTCCCTAAGATTGGAATGAAAAAGTTATGGATTGTATTCCCAAGTGTTAGTATTTATACGCTTGCACACATCCTAAGACATTGCATCAATGATGACATAGCATGGATTATGATATCATTACTAAGATATCGCAATGCAACAAAAATTGATTATTTCCGAGGCATATAAATATTTAAGAATTTTAGAATTTGTAGTGACTACCTAGTAGCAGTATTTATTGCAAGGTTTAAAAAGAGAGAAGTTATTGTAAGGGATGAAGATGATTTTCATTATTTTAAAGAGAGTTCATGCTTTTGCAAAGATTTTACGTATATAGGGGTTCTTTCATGTGTGGAGGTTAGCATGAGCTGTCATGGCTGAATTCTAATGTTCCTTTTCATATTTTTCAATGGATGGGTTTTTCATGATACCTTCTTAGAGATGAAAGAAAAGGACATGCAATTTCATAGTTTTGTGTGTTCATGTTAGCATGCATAGATTCAGTGAGGAAGCATGCTTGTGCTACTATAGACATTTTTTGATTGTGTCAAAGCATTAGCTTGATGCATGAGCATTCACTATTTCATTAATTTTTAAGGGAATTTTTAATTATTAAGCTTTTCGATGATGAGGAAAAATCAATGATCCAACAATGTTAAAATAACTACAATCTATTGTTATAATCCGATAAATAAAAGCAAAGGGCTAAAGTAAAATTGCTAATTGTGTTTTGTAACATATAGTTACACCTAATAGCATTGGCTATAAGGACAGGGCCAAGATAATGTATTTGTACAAGTGGGCATCTCCTTTTGATCAACATTATACATCAAAGGTAGGGTAGTTGTGAATTGTTTCATAGATAATTGGATTTGAAACAACCATAAGCATGCACATTCTAAAATAACTAAATATGATGCTTTTGGTGTTATGCAAATCATTCTCTATAAACTCTTTAATAATGCTACATGCATACATGGAGTCACTTCACATATATCTTGTTAGGTGGAGTGTAGAACCTTGAGCTCTAAACATTGCCATGGTTAAAACAATAAAAGTGAATCTTAAATCTACAATTTACAATGAATTTCTAGTTAAATGATTGAAAAAATGAAATAAAACAAGATATATCAAATTTCAATAAAGCATGATTGATGTAGTGGAGACGATGTGAGTGAGGTACTTGTTTTATCTTCCATAATGATACACATAAATTGAAAATCTAAAATTGAGATTCCAGTATTTTATTATGCTCAAATAATCCATCTAAATGTGTTGAGATTTAATATAAAAGTCACAAGCCTTGCTAAGTATGATTTTAGAGTAATATGGTGATATATATTTCTATTAATATTTTGGTAAGAATTATGATTTGTTATGGCATATCCTAATACATTTCAATCCATGTATATATTACCATTCATACTCAAACCTATAACCTATTGGTCAAAGAGTTAGTGAGTTACCATTAAGCTAAAACAACATTGGCACTTATTCTTATAATAATATAGAGAAATTTATAAATAAGATTACTAATACTAAGTTGTGTTCAATAGATTTTAAGGTCCCATGATCTCCACATGCTTGTAATAAAATAGTTTAGTTTTAATTTCACTACTTTTTTTTATTGTCAAAGAAGGAAAGCTTGATGGTATCAATCTCTATGTAATGTGCATTATTAATTTATTAGAATAAGCATGATATTTCATCATATTAAAGTTGAATCTAAAAGATTGAAAAATGTATAGCAAGAGGATCAAGTCTGTAGACTTTACATACAAGTAGTAGATGATCACCATATTTCATTGGAATGTTGTAAAATGGACATTTTTAGATGTAGATGATATATTATAAGTAATTATAAATTATAAAGGATTAAAGATACCACTATTCCTATTAAGGAAATATCTTGAATATATGTTCAAACTCTATGATTATGGATAAATTTTTTGTACATTGAATTATGTACATATTGATTGGTTTCATAGAAGTAATAAAAATTTTAGAATTTTATCTTTATTTGAGGGGTTTTTCATCACTTTACTTGTAATTTCTTAAAACATACCATTGTATCCTCATTACTTTTAATCATCTTCTTTTGTAAATATTATTTTCCATTATCATTGCCTTTATTTTATTAATCAATGCAACTTGCTTGGATAAATAGATGATCTATTTATAGTTTTCATGATCAATTCTTTCCTTGACACAAACCTAAGTGTATGTATTTATGTTACCTGTAGTGATTAAAGAGTCTACAAAAAAATAGCCAAATTAATAAAAATATCTTGCATTTTTAGTGGGAAAAAATTTTCATGACTTTCTAATTTTCTTAGTTAAATTAGTTTAAAAATAACAAAATTGATCTTTCTAAAAGAATCCTTATATTTTACCAAATATTTTTGATAATCACAAAGTTCTAAGATAAATTGCATTTTAGACTTTGAAACAAAATGAATAATTTATACAAGTGTGAATTGATTATCATCATGTTGTCATCTTAACCTTTATACTAGTTACATGGGGATGACTTATTTTCTATCATTCACTTCTATTAAGAGTGAAATAAGTATTAGCACCAAAATCATAAATCTTTTTTTTATGCTTGCACACCAAGTATGTTTAGGAGTGAATTGAATACTTTATTTTTCTATTTTTTTTCTTCTATTAATACTACTATTTTAACTTAATAGAGTTGAAAGTGTTTGCATGTACATGGCTAATGATATCAGTTGTTAGAAAATAAGGTAATGTTTCAATAAAAAAAAACATTATAATTTTTTACATTAAAAAATTAGGGAAGAATTACCAAGGTTATGCCAAAATAGAATACATTAAAATAAAATATTTTATGTTAATAACATAGTGAACATATGTTGGTAGTGGAAGGATAGGAACAAGTTGTAAACATTATGTCATGCTCATATACTTACGTAGAAATTATTATTTTTATGTCTAGTTAGATGTGTTTGCTGTTTTATTTTGGAAATGGAAATAGAACTAAAAATTCTTAATTACATCCTTGTGAGATTGAAAAGGGTCTATAGGATAACAAAAAAACATTTTACAAGGCTTTGATATGATCATGATGGGTCTTGAACACCTCATTAAAAAAATAATCCAAAGTTGACGCCTCCACCTCAAACAAGTTAGCAAATTTTTTTCCTGAATACTTTATTCAAGTATAAAAGCATTAAATAAAGGATAATTTGAAAAGATATACTCTTCATCTTCCACTATAGTATGTATAAAAAATCTACAAATGTGTTGATTTCTTTGAGTGATCAATTTCCCTATTTCAATCAATAAATAATGAGATTGGGGATTGAGAACTTAGAAGGGGGGTTGAATAAGTTCCCCAATCAAGTCAAGCTATAGCCACCAAATTAAACACAAAATATATGTGGTTCCCCAAATTGGGTAGTCCACACTCAGAGGGTAGATTTGTTGCACACCTCTAGACTTTCTTTCTTCCAAAATGTGACTTAGAGGACACCAAAACCTTTACAAGATTTGAGCTCTACTACATAGAGTTTTGTGATTACAAAATCTCTCAACCTCACAAGGTCCCAACATGCTCAAAATTGGTTTGAAGGGCACCACACTTTGTACAAGCTCTGAGCTGTGCTGAGTGTTTTTTTGGTATGAAACCACTCAACCCTCCAAGGTCCTAATAAGCTCAAAATGTGATTTTAATGATCCCACAACCTTTACAAAATTGAGCTCCACTCTAGAGTGTTTTGATGCTGCAAAACCACTTGATCTCAAAAGATCTCAACAAGCTCAATACATATGCCTTCTTGTAAGAAGCACATCAACCCCATATGGCACCAAAGAGAGAAAAATAAAAACAAGAAATGAGTGTAACTCAAATTACAAATCCTTGTACAATGAAACACACTTCCACTCTCAATCAAAAAATGATGTGGAAATTCAAGTACACAAGTACAAAAATAAAGATAGACAATGATGGATTTAATGTTGACAATTCTTGCATAATTCCAAAGAGTTTGGAATCTATTTATAACCTTGGATTTTCCAAAAACACGTTCGAGTTCATGCAATGGCTATTCAATGATTAGAGTAGACAATTCCTTCAAGATTAGGACGTCTTTTTGTATTTAGCTTCAACTCTAGGGAGATGTCTCCTTTTAGAATGGGACATCTTTGGGAAGATGTCTATATATATTTATCTTCAACTCTAGGGAGAAATCTCTTTTCAAAATGAGATGTCTTTGGGGAGATGTATTCCTATGAATGCACTCCTCTTGACCAAGATGTCTTCAATTTCTTAGAGACGTCTTCTCAACTTTTGAGCTCTGGTTCTTGAGGCTTTTTCTCATTGATTTAGCTTATTTTCAATCCTTGGAGCATCGTCATTTAGCTTGTAGTCCTTTTACATGTCCATGCTCTCATCTTTTTCCTATAAAGCTTTTTGTCTTAATAGCCATGATCCCTTGAGTCCTTGTCCATAATGTGGGGTACCTGTTCTTTTTCCATAAATACAACAATCACAACTAACATTCTTTGTTCTCCATTTTTCTTAAGTCTTTGTTTCTAATTTAGCTTAATTTAGCTTAATTTATTAAATATTTAAAAAACAATAAATGCATAAATAAAACATTTATGCTATTTGGAATGCTACAAGGTTTATCAAGAAGCTCATCTTTATTACTGTACACACCAGTGTGGTTCAAGTACAACAGTGTTCAAATAAAGATGTATACACTCAGTGACTCCTGCTACAAGCATTCCAAGAAAATATTCTAACTTTCAAATAGAAAAATTGTAAGAGCTTTGCTACTACTATGACTTTGATTGCCCATAAACATGGTTGGGAGCTTGTATTTATAGTTTTTTCTATAGTACTATGTCAATGGGACCCCATCAATGTAGCAAAGCTCTATCGATTAGGCAAGACCATGTACACTACGTCCCATCAATGGAGGCTCATCGATGAGGCTACATCAACGAGGGCCTGTCAATGTAACACTTTGATGCTCATCATACTTCCATGAATAAATGAAAACACATCTTCAAATTATATTACAAAATTGAAAAGGTATGGGATGATTGACTGACTCTTAACAAAACAAACTGACATGACAAAACTGAGTGCTTGAAAGTACAAATTAACAAATTACAAAAATTATGGTATTCATGACATGAAATTGAACACCATGACATGACTACACAAAATTTGATATCACATCCTCTAATGGTATGGAGATGGTGGTGAAGATCAAACAATCTCAAGTAGTGGAGCCTCCTAAGGTTTTGAGGAACCTTCACCAACTTTGGGCATGTGCAATAGCTGAGGTAGCTATGACTATCCTACTATGGTTGCAACTTCCAATGGAAGGAAAAAGGCATCACGTAATGCCTTCATCTTCTCCTCCTTGCTTTGGGGATCATTCACAATCCATGTGGCATCACCAATGTGGGCTAGAATGGGGACATCCCATGGATAGGGCATTATTGGCAACATATCCTTTACATTGACAAACTAGGTAGTGAACTGTTTACATTCAATGTGGAATGTCCTAAATACATTTTGTAGCTCTTATTAGTCATTCATTCTCCTAGCCAAGTTCTCAATAGTTGATCGTTGATTAGTGAATCGTGCCTTAAGAACTTCAAGTTTAGCATTAGCCATGACAAGCTTGTCCTTGGTAACCTTGTGGTACTTGAACTTGGGCTCATACAACAAGTACGAGCTGGCCACCTACCTCTTGAGCTCTGACTATGGTCATCCAATAGGGAACATGGCTAGTTTTGCATAATTAAAATTTTCAAGCTCCATATATTCTATCATCTCTGTGATATGCAATTCCTTTGTGTGGATTTCTACATTGTTGTAGGCATCTATCTTATCAACGATGGGTTGACAAACTTCTTTACCTTGCTGGAGTTGCTAGAGGGCTTCATTTGCTTTCACCTTCACTAGCTTGATGTGTTTTTTTATTTAGATCCCTTTTTAGACTGACCTACTCTATATAATGATCTTTGACTTTCTCAAATTTGAGAGCTTTAGATTTCTAGGTGGCTACTTCAATTACAGTTTTCTAGTGAAGGGCATGCACCTCCTCCATGAAGAGATTCCTGTTCTTTGCTATAAATCTCCTCAGTTCTATGTTTTCTCTGGCCAGTTGCTCCTATTGATCATGGATGAAATCAATTAATTGTTGCTTGTGCACATCAAAATTTCATAGGTGATGGATCTCTACAGTCAATTGGACATTCTCCTAGCTGGTCTGATCCAAGAATTTTTAAATCTTGAGCTGTGTGGATTCTAACCAGGATCTATAGAACACCACTATCTCCATTGCATCCTCAACCCCTTTTAGTTTTGTATGAAGTTGTTGCATAGTGTTATCTCTTGTCAGTGTCAAGTTTAGAAATACGGGATTGGCAATCTAGGCTCTTAATTCAACAACTTTAGTAGCCAAGCATTCATTATGCTCCTTGGCTATTTCAAGCTGCCCCTCCAAGATAATATTCTTGCCCCTTGCCTTTAGCAACTCTAACTGGGTTGCAGTAATGTTTTTCAGAAGGTTAAATACATCTGGAAGCAATTACCCAATTCCCACTAGTTGATCCAGTAGTTCTTCATGTTGTGTTGCATATATTCTATTGCTTTTCATTCCTATAGATGTCTACACATCCTTGAGTGTAGTGATGTGTAATGCTAATGTTGTAGGTGCATTGAGAGTCTTTGTAATATAATCAACAACCACTTCTGCTATGGTCTCCTACCTTTGGTATTGCATCACAAATATAGTTTCCCCTTCACACTCCTCCAAGCACACCAAGAAGGTCATAGCATTCCAAGAGATTTTTGGGAGTGGATGTTATTCTGTGAGAGATACTATGACGTCTTTGGCAGTCAAATTTGACCTCACAGGTAGTTGCATTCTTTGGGCTGAAAAGATAGATCCACCGCCACCCATCAAACTAATTCTCTGAGCCACCTCATTTAGGTGGTTCATTGTTGGTCTATACATAGATGGGTCCCTACCACTCATGCCTACTTGTTGCTCTTGTTCACTCAAGAGCCATTCTTTGTATTCATGCAACTATTGAGTCGTTGTAGTGATGTCTAGCATAGTTTTTTGAGTAGTTGGTGGAGGTGGTGGTTATTACTCCTTTTCTTGAATAGTGGTTACAGGTGTTTTATCCTTCAACAAAGTTTCCTAATGATGCATGGGAAGGAGAGTGCCTTCCTTCTGCATTCATTTTCCTTAAACTACTTCTCCATCTCTAAATAGATTAGCTACGAAAGGTTGACCAGGAATCTCCCACTTAGAGTGGCACATGCTTGAGCAAAGAAGTTATTGATTTTGCTTGGCCTCATTGTTGGATTGAGGAAAAAGGCCAAAATCTTGTAATAAATTCTCTTTGTTGGTGTAAGTGAGCCAAACTCCTTACAGTCAACACCATAGTACTAATGAATCCATTCTTACTTAATGTTGGGATCTTCTTGCATTGGGATATTAGCAAGAGTTACCCCTATTTTAGAAAACCCAACCACTACAACAATGTCCTGCACTGAATAAGACACTAATATGTCCTTAATTTTCATTGTTGATCCAGGTTTCCTACTATTCCAAAATAAAAATATCTCTTCCATGTACAAATCCCTAGTGGAAGTGATGATTGGCCACATGGGAGAGGTCTTTAGTTGGTCCTACACTTCTTTTGGTGCTTGCTCTAGGAATGGGCCAAAGTTTAACTCCTAAAGTACTAATTTCTAAACCTCTCGTAATCTAATCTTATTCAAACAAGCCCTTGTCAAGGTCACCGCAGGATTTGTTGGTTGTGCTAGTGCATCATCCCAATGGGAGTAGTCTATTTCTACTGCTAGTTCTGGAATCTTTTGGATAGATTCCACTTATGCCTATACTCTAAGAGGACCCATGGCCTAGGTTGCAATCAATTCTTCCTAGGGCTATTCTTGGCCCCTTTCCATTATAGGTTGTTTCTCCCTTGGTTGGGATGGCTTTGCTTCTTGTGTATTCTTTCCTTTTGGTGACATCTATGGTCATAACACATCCATGGACTAGTAGATATAATGTGTAACTTTAAAGTTTTGAATACCTTCTCTTGTTAGTTAGCTATACTTTGGCTAAGGTTGGACAATGGAAAATTGATTATTTTATTAATTATTTATTATAATTGTTACCATAGCTTTTTGGAAAGGTTTAACTCTTGTAATTTGGTGTTTAACAGTTGGTTTCTTAGTTAAAATTTTGTGAGAGTTAGAAAACATTGTAAAATTTTTTTTGTTAAAAATGGCACATTTGTGGTCCCCATGACAAAGAGCCTACCTCTGGTAGTTGTAGGGTTGAAGAATAGAGTGATTTGGATAAATAGGTTGGAAGTTATGGGCTAAAAAAAATTGAAAAACTCCTTTGGCATTTGTGAGAAAATGTAAAATTTTTTAAGTGGGATCATGCATATATATACTATTTTTTCCTTATGTTGATGGGGCCCTGTATTTCTCCCAGAAATAGTGCCAATGATGAGTGGTGAAGGATATCCCTACCCCCAACCATAGGAATCACAAAGCGTTCACACGCGATCTATTCAAATTTTGTAAACTCCATAGTTTTCTATGCACTAGTCTTCTAGGTAGTGAACCTTGCCCTATGGTCATTCATTGTCTTCTCAATTACACTTGTGATGTAAAAAGGTATGGTTAAGTGTAATCAAGGTATATGATTTTTGTCATTTTTATGCTTTATAATAGAGAGATGAAGTGGTTTAATGAATAATTTAATTTAACTACTTAACTAACCTTTAACTAGTCCTAACATAAGCATCTGATCCCACTTTCCATACATGTCCTGAACCCATGTATCTATTGCTAGGTTACCAAGCACTATGCTATTGGGTGCACCAAGTAATAATGCTACTGGGATTACCAAGTGAATACATGTTTATACTTGAAGCAGTCATACTTATGTACTTAATCTATTTAGCTTAATTGATTAAAGTCTAATTTAGCTTAATTTAGCTTAATTTAGCTTAATTGATTAAATATTTAATAAAAATAATGAATGCATAAATAAAACATTTAAGTTATCCAGAATGTTGCAAGGTCTATCAAGAAGCTCGTCTTTATTGTCACATACATTGGTGTGGTTTAGGTACAACAGTGCTCGAATAAATATTCGTACACTTAATAACTCCTACCGCAGGCACTCAAAGAAAATATTCTACTTTCAAATAGAAAAAACTCTAGAGCTCTACTACTACTATGACTTTGATTACCCTTAAACATGGTTGGGAGCTCATATTTATAGTTTTTACTAAAATACTATGTCAATGGGGCCCCTTCAATGTAGCAAAAGCTATGTTAATAGGACAACACCATGTAAACGGGGCTTTGTTGATGCGATACTTTGATGCTCATCAGTATGGTAGAAATGTGAATGCTTAGATGGATGAATGTTACTATAAGAAATAAACTTCATAATATAGACATTAGAGAAAGGCTCGAAGCTACTTTTATTTCAATTAAGCTACAAGAATGGTAGCTTAAATGGTTTGCACATGTGCAAAGAATATTAGAGAATGAGCCTCCAATAAAAAGGTTGCTACATCATTGTTCTAGGAAAGCCACCAAAAGGAAGACAAAAAAAGACTTTGGAAAAAACAATTTAAGATGATTTGAAGAAAATACAAATAAAGAAATATCTAGCTCTTTATATAGGTGAATGGTGAAAAAGAACTTATGTAGCCATCCCCATGTTGTTGGAACAAGTTGAGGATGATGATGATGACTTCATTTGAACTTCAGTTTTTACTATAAAAATTATATCAACAAACATTAAAATATTCACAAGAAAATTTTCAAATTTAATATAATCTAATACAACATAGGTTATTTATTGTTCTAATTCATCAATGAAGATGCTAAATAAAGTGTGTGAAAGTGGACATCCTTTTTTCAACCCAATATTGCAATTTAGAATAATTTTTTTCTATATGTTATTATATAAGATCATAATTTGTATTGAACTATACAACTTTTGGATAGTGGATATAAGTTCTTCAAGAGTGCAAATATCCTTCAAAAATGTTTTTTATTGCCTATAATTTATTATCAAAAATGTTTTTTTTTCCTCACTTTGGTAAAAAGTTTTGTACAGACTTTTAAGATACCATTGAATACTTTATAAGCTTCCCACCCATTAGTTTCCCCAACTTAAAGTTTGTATCTTGCTATCTATTACATATCTATTTGAACTATAAGCTCATTGCCATTGATCCAACAATGAAGCTGCAAAATAGTCGAGGGTTTTATGGCATAGTTTTTTAGCATTGATGGGTCTAGAAGGGCATTTGAATGATCATAATTCATTCCTTTTTCAATGAGCTAGAGGTTAGTGCAAAAATCAAAAAACAACCATGGAGTCAAAATCCTTGTAGGTTCAAAACATTCTAGTGATATTGGAAAATGACAATACAACATGTAGTTGCTTATCAAACTAGGATAGCTTGACTCTAGATGTTGAATTTTCTTAGGATTTTCTTGCTAAGATAGTAAAAGAATTGCCACAACTTTATGTAATAGGATTTTTTATTGATTGTATGCCTCCAATAAATTTTCTAAATAATTAGATATAAAAACATTAAGTTTCTAGGAATGTTATTATTTTTGTAGTATCAAATTTAACTAAGAAATTTTCCTTTTTTGGTTTTAGAAAAACAATGTGATTGAATTATTTTTCCATGATTGAATATTCCCAAAATAATATGAAAAAAAAGTAATATGGATACAATGGTATGTTTTAGGAAATTACAGGTAACTAAAGTGATGAAACCCTGCCCCAAAAAAAAATATGATCTCAAAATTTTGATGCTATGTTAATTGGGAGTAGTGAAAAAAATGAAACTTGAGCATCCACTAATAATGTTTCAGGAATTGTTTTGTTGAATCAATTTGCAAAACAAGGTAGATTAATAATTACAAGCTTTGGGCATGAAAACTCCAAGTGCCCTAAGGATGGGAATCTTTCCACTTTGCAACATCATGAAGCTTATTTCATGGAATGTTTGGGGACTCTCAAACATATATAATCTAATATTATATTTATATAATGCTTGTTAACATGGTTTTTTCAGTAATGTAAGATTCAATGTTTCAATTTTGAAGTTATAATACTATTTTCTTAACGGTATTCATTTGTTTCTAATCATTCAATAGGAAAGGGAAGTGTTGTTATCCTTCTCCATAGAAAGATGTATAATTCTATTTTAGACTTTGGAAAGGATGATAAAGTAATCTATGTTTAGGTTGGTTTGAAGTGGCATAATGTTGTTTTTGGTCTTGTATGTATTTATGTTCTTTGCAACTACAAGGATTGTTAGAAGTTGTGAGATTAGCTTCATGTTGCTCTTCTAGATGTCACTTGGCTTGTTGTAGGGTATTTTAATATGACCAAAAATGAATTTGATAAACATGTTGGTAGAAAGTAGGTTTGAAGGACAATGAATTTGACAAATGGACTCAATACAAAGGTAATTTTCAACTTTAAGATGCTAACAATAAACTTTAAAATCCCATGATTAATGTGTGGTTTGCTTAAAATAAAGCTCAAAAAGGCTTAGACTACATCATATCCAAGTGTAGATCATGTTTATCTCTCCAAAATTGAAAATGAAGTTGAGGTTTTACTTATACCCTATTTAATCTTTTTGACCACATCAATTTCAAATTTTCATTTTGGAATATCCAAATTATTTATTATAGAAAGCTTCTAGTTATTAAAAATTATTAACAAGTGCTTTCTAATCATAATCATCTTTCTTGGTAGATTTAATTCCCTATAGATGATCATAACTATAGATATTTTTCATCTTTAATACAACACTTTTGTGTAGCAATTCTCTATGTGGACTTTTTATGTAAATATGGATTCTTGCTCTTCAACCTAATTGAGATGTTTCTTTGATAAATTGGTGGAATGATTGGCCATCATGTTTAATATTTTGCGAAGCATTTTGGTAAATTAGTGGCCTCTACCATAATATCTCTACAAAAAAACCTTAATCTCAAGTGTTGTTTTTTTATCAAAATTGGATTAATGAAGATCTTGGCTTTCAAAATGATAAGCATTATTAAGCTAAATTTATACATATTTGCACTTTTTATCTTAGTTTCAAGGAGGAGATCAAGCTTCTCTTGAAATTTTCCACTTCTTCAAGGGTAAGCCTTTTCTCCTCTTATTGAAACCATTTCTATTGAAGGTAATATTTATACTTTACATATTGATATTCTTAACATTTTTCATAGTAATTATTCTAGAGTTTTTTGTGTTAAATCTCATGGTGTGGATGAATAATGAAAGTTACTAAGAATCTTAAAAGTGAATCTAGAAATCCCATTGAATCAAATATTCTTAGAGTTGTGACTTCATAAAAAATTCATACACATAAAAATCATAGAAAACAAAGAAAAGCACCTTTACTAATGTATCAACAATTTTTCTATATGCAAGCATCTAGTTCTTCATGAAGGCAACTTTACATTTTTTTTGCTTCTTTTTCCTTATTCTCCTAAATCACCTTACCATTATATCAAATGCATGACTTGAAGAGGCTTTCATAGTGTTTTAGGGGTCTAGGATAGAAGGAGAGATAGAAAGGAAGAGCCTAGATAAGATCCATTGTAAGATTTTCCTTATTACACATTTCAACCCATAAAAATAGAGGTGTGATTTAATTAATATGGAAAATTAAGAATAATATATTTTCTAAAACCATCACTCCCACATGAAGCTAGGCATCTTTAACTATCAAATGATTCAAACCGTGTTGAAAAATATGACCGTATAAAGAAGATATGGGGTTTTCAAGTTTGCTATGCAAAATAACATAACGTTTAAATTTAGTTGCTTCTAATTAAAAATAATGTATCTGGTCTCTAGAGAGGAGATAAGACATTGATCCATAAGTTATAGGATCAAATCACAAGAACTTTAACTGGCCATAACTTTTGCATATGAACTCCATTTTTTGCAAATGAAGGGTTAATTATAAGGTTTTTCAATGTTTTAGATGCAATGGTATTATCAAATTTGACCTATAAGATCATTTGAAGGTGCTTCCAATAGGTGTTCTTTATTTTGATGAAGATTCAGTGGTTTATTCTACACCAAACATAATGCAATCCCAAACCACATCACTTATGTTGGTATCCCATTATTCATAACCATGTCACACCTAAAAAAAACCTTCCCCTTTCTAGTTTTAAAGGAAGAAAAGTGTGAGGTGTGCCCAACTCAACTAGTACATTGATGAGTTGAATTATCAAACCTATGTATATAAATATCTCTTCAAGATCGGTTATGCCATCATAGAAGAGTGAGTAAAGAGAGCTGTGTGACCTTAGTGGTAGATTAGCAATAAAATTCCAACAAAGAAGCAATTGAGACATGCTTTAAAGCTTTTAAGCATTTCAACTAAAATAGTTTTTGTAATAACAATTACATCTCTAAAGATGAGTTTTAAAAGACTATCAAGTAGGTTAAAGATGACAAAGTTCTTGTAATAAATGGATTGCCTACAAAGTTTTATAAAAGATTATGGCATGTCATTGGACATGAAACTTACAATATTTATCTTGAAGCCCTTGAGAGAGGCTTTTTAGAGGTTACTCATAAATAGAGTGGTTAAGCTTCTTTCAAAAGGTGGTGGCTTTAGTATCCTAAATCATTGCTACGTGGACCACTAGACTTGTGCTAAGTGGTTGCTAATATGGACCTATAGATGACAACATGGTGCTGACATCATTTTATTCATTGTTGATGTCATTATGTTGACCAATATTGACTTTTGGTCAAAGGTTGATCAAAACTTTGGCTATCTATACCTTTTGCATCTAAACTCCATTTTTTGCAAATGAAGGGTCAATGATAACATATTTTTGATGTTCTAGACGAAATGGTGCTATTAGATTTTACCTATAAGATCATTTGGAGATGCTTCCAATAGGTTTTCCTTATTTTGATGAAGATTCATAGCTTTATTCTGCACCAAACACAAGGCATTTTTAAATCATATTGCTTACTCTAGTATCCCGTTTTTTATAAGCATGTGATACATAACAAAAACCTTCCCCTTGCAAGTTTTAGAGGGAGAAAAAGTGTGGAATGTGCTTAGCTCAACTAGTACATTGGTGAGTTAAATCATTAGACCTATGTTTGTTAGTATCTCTTCAAAATGAGTTGCACCATCATAGAAGAGTGAGCAAAGAGAGTTATGTGACATTATTGGTAGGTTGGCAAAAGAGTTCCAACAAAGAAGTGAGTGAGACATGCCTTAAAGCTTTTAAGCATTTCAACTAAGATATTGTTTCCAATGACAGTTACATCTCTAAAGATGAGTTTTAAAGGACTCTAAAGTAGCTTAAAGATGACAGAGTTCTTGGAATGGATGGGTTTCCTATAGAATTTTCTAAAAGATTATGGCATGTTATTGGAAATGAAACTTATAATATTCATCTTGAAGTCTTTGAGAAAGGCTTCTCAGGGGTTACTCAAAACTAGAGTGGTTAAGCTTCTTCCAAAAGTAGGTGGCTTTAGTAGCCTAAATAACCATGTACTTATCACTTTTTTGAATTTTATTCATAAATTTATTACTAAAGCTCTTGTAAATAGGTTAAAGAATTTTCTTCCTTATTAGTAAAAAAGTAAATAAGTTTCATGTAGAATAGGTTTATTTTGGAAGATGTAATAACTATAGTCCATGAATTAGCTTTTACTACTTCTCTTTAAACTTGATTTTTCCAAGGCTTATCAAGGGTGGAATTTCCTTTTAAAGGTTATGAGACATCATCAATTTAGAGTAGCCTTCAAGAGATTAGAGATTTTATTAGTTAATGCAACTTCTATTATTTGTATCAATGAGATGTTGTTCCCCTTTTATTCATCTTGGGAGATCGCTTAATGGTTCCTTATACTTTCATTTAGGCCATTGATGCTATAGGTGTTGTCCTCACAACTAACAATATGTTTGGTCATCCTTGTGGCATAAATTGTCTTGATGGTAATATGGTCATTTGTAGTTAGTTTGTTGATGACATTTTTTTAATCAAAGAAATTGAAGCTGATTTTTAAGCAACTATGAATTTCATTGAACTATATTGTCATGCCTCTAGATCTAAAGTCAACGAAGAGAAAACTCAAGTCATCCATTTCAACTTTAACAAAAGGCCTTCTTGAACTTATAGGTTCAATACTAAATGGCTCTCTCCCATTGATTAATTCATGCATTTTGGAATTCCTTTAGCTCTAATAGATATTCCAATGCAAATGTGACAAGCAATGCTTCACAAGGTGAAAGCCAAGACTTTGAAGTGGGTGGCTAAACCTCTTTCACTAGTTAGACTTACTATTTGCTCTCACATCATCCATGTTGTTTCAATGCATTTTTCTTTGTTTATGACTCCTAGATTTGCTAATGATTGTGTTATTAAAATTCTTTGATGTTATTTATTGGAAAAAGCTTATGACTGCAAAGCCTTTAATAGTGTAGCTTGTAACGCTTGTCAACAACTTAAAAAATGTGGTGGCTTACGAATTCTTTCTTTAGAAGTTAAAGGCCATCTTCTAACAGTATAATAGATTATTAGATCTTTAGAGGATATTGAACCTTGGAAAATCTTATTTAGATATCATTTTGCTAATTGGAAATTGGTTGTTCTCAAGGTAGGCAACTAATGCCTTAGAGTAGCATGATTTTCACTAATGCTAAAATTCAAATAAAATGGTCTTATGTTGTGCAATAAATTTGGAATGCTACCATAAGGTCCAAGGATATCTTCCTTGGAATGTGTAGTGAAATTAGTCTTGAAAGCATAGTCATTCTCCTTACTGATCTTCAACCTTTAGTAATATTGATAATAAAACATTGGTTGTTTATTTTTCTAATAGATTTAAATAGATTAGTTAAAACAACAAAATCTTCTAGACCAAATTTTTAATCTAGGATAAGGAATTATTGGAATTAATATACACTAGCCTTGCAATACTTCCTTATAACTTAATAAATTGCCAAGTTCACCTAAGTACATTTTCCATGAAGAAAATAGATCACTAATAATAAAATTTCAATTAACAATTGACCAAGAAAATAAATTAATTAAAACGCGAAGAAGAAAATATAAGGCATTCACATGGAATTACAAAGATGTCCATCAAGGAATTTCTCCAAACATTTGCCAACATCATATATACCTTGAAAATAATGTAAAGTCCATTAGAATTCCACTGAGGAGAATAAATCCAACCCTTAAGCAAATTGTTAAGGATGAAATTTGTAAACTTTGGAAGGAGGATATTATTTATTCTATAGGTCATAGTGAATGGGTTAGCACCATCATGGTTGTACCAAAAAAGGAAGAAAAATGGGACATGTGTGAATTATAGAAAACATAATCATCATACAAAAATATATCATTTTCCTTTATCCTACATAGAACAAATATTAGAAAGGTTAGAAGGACATGAATATTGTTGTTTTTTAGATGGCTTTAGTGGCTATAATCAAGTATCCATAGCATCAAAAGATTAACAAAATACTACTATTACATGTTCTTATGGTATCTTTTCATACTATAAGATGTGTTTGCTCTTTGTAATGCATCAACTACCTTCTAAAGGGCTAAGATTTCTATTTTCTCTAACATGTTAGAAGACTACATTAATGTATTTATGGATGATTTTTCATTGTATAGGGATACTTGTGAACAAACCTTAGAACAATTAGAATGTGCATTGGATAGATGCATAGAAAAATATTTAAAACTTAATTGGGAAAAACGTCATTTAATGGTGACAAGTAATGTAGTTGTAGGACATGTAATTTCAAGACATGGAATAAGATGGATGATGAATAGGCTAAAGTTATTTCTACACTACCAAACCCTACCAACTTAAGAACACTTAGCTCCTTTTTGGGACATGCTAGGTATTATGGAAGGTTCATTAAAGACTTTTCAAAAATTACTAAGTCTTTTATAAACTCCTAGAAAAAGATGTACCTTTCAGTTGGACTAATGAATGTCAACAAGCCTTTATTGAGCTAAAAGGGAAGGTAGCTTTAGCCTTCATACTCAATGCACCAAATTGGAATTTTTCCTTTTGATATAATGTGTGATGCTACCAATATGGCTATAGGAGTAGTACTTGGGCAATATATAGAAAATAAACTGAGTAATTTACTATGTGTCTAGGAGTTTGGACTAAGCCCAACTAAATTATACAACTATTGAAAAATAACTTTTAGCAATCATATATGCCTTAGACAAATTTAGGCATTCCTTAATAGGCTATAAGACTAGGGTATACACTCACCATTCAGCTATTAAGCTCCTAGGCAACAAAAAGATAGAGAATGCTAGAATAATAAGTTGATGCTTATTGCTCCAAGAATTTAATCTTGAAATACTTGACAAGAGATGTAGGGATAACATTGCAGTAGATAACCTCTTTTGATTAGAAACATTAGAGAAAAATAGAACATAAGGGCAATTTAGTCAAAAATTCCCTAATAAACAAATTTTCCTAGTCAAGAAAGACATATGGTTTGCTAATATAGCGAACTATCTTATCACACTAAAGACACAAAACCATTAGAATCAAGAGTAAAAGAAATCTTTTTTAAAGAATGTATTAAAGTATATTTGGAGTGAGCCTCACCTATAGCATATAGGATGAAATAGCTAGAAGATGTGTTGTAGAAGATGAATAATAAGAAATTCTCTATATGTATCATGATGATCTTGGAGGAGGACACTTTGATAGCAATAGAGCAACATTAAAAATATTACAAAGTGTGTTTTATTAGCCAAATTTTTTTTAAAGATGATCAAACTTATGTTTAAGCATGTGATAGTTGTCAATGTATAGGGGAAATGTTCAAAAGGCAAGAAATGCCACTTAACCCCCTATTAATAATAAAACCTTTTAATGTATGGAGCATAGAATTTTTAGAACCATTTCTGCCTTCAAATAATGCATCTTAGTTTATATAGACTATGTAACGAAGTGGGTAGAGGACAAGGCCACATCAACAAATGATGTTAACGTAGTTATTAATTTTCTAAGAAAACATATGCTCGTATGATTTGGAATTCCATGTGTGCTCATAAGTGACGAAGAAACCTAATTTGTAAACGTCATGGAAAAATTCCTTGGGAGTAGCGGACTCTAACATAAAATAGCAATTGCCTACCAGTCTTTAAGACTAATGAATCAACTTAGCTTTAATGAGGAATTAAATCAGACTTCAAAGATGGTCCAAATACATGAACTTGATGAAGTACGTATGCATCCAATATATATACAATAAATAATTAAGAAACAAATAAAGCTCATGCATCATAAACTTATATGAAATAAGAAAATTTCAGAAGGAGACAGTGCGACTCTATAACATAAGGTTATGTAAGATTCCGAGTAAACTTACAACAAAGGTCCCATAAATGGAAAGGTCCTTGCCATGTGTCACTGCCTCTCGGGGCTGTTCAACTTTATCCTTAATAAAAGGAAACTGTCTATATTGAATATATTGTTACTAATTATCTACCTCCAAATTATTTAGAGACTTACTAAATAATACGGCGGGCTATGGGGCGTCGGACAATTTACTAAATAATATGATTAAGTTATGTGGAAACCCTAACTTCTCCTGCAAATACATATCAATACGTTGCATGCATTAAATCTAGTATGATTAATGCCGTCAGAAATTCAGCTGCAGAATTTTCTCAGGAACAGAGTTCTGGAGAGCCTGGAATGTGGTGGAAACCATCGCAGTTCTGCAGCTACAACGGCGTCAGTTGATGCTGTAATTTGCTTGATTATGGGACATCTGCTCAGCCGTCATCACCAAATATATCAGAAATGTCTCCTCAGCTAAATTTTCTCCTAGTTTTAGGGGTGGGAGAATGCTTCGCACTGTATATAAAATGTCCACCATCATCAAATTCGTGGAAGCCACGAATCGAGAATTCGTGATTGTAAACGAGTTTGGGTAGTGTGCCTCATGGAAAAGTGGGACGGGTTCGTACCTCGGGGACGTGATAGAGAAAATTTAAATATATTAGTTTTTTTAAAAATTAAATCTTATATATCATAAAAATACATTCTAAAATATAGAATAAGTACAATGTAAATCCAAAATATTGTTAATGCTTAAAAATTGCACAGAAGATTGCAATATCACCATTAAACTGAAGCAAGAAAATTTGCAAAGGTAAGGAGGGCATTGAATCCATTTCCTTACTCAGGAGCCATAATCTGGCCAAACATATAATTTCTGCAACTAAAATAGCAATAAAATGAAACCCTTTTGTTACTCAATCCAATATTTCCAAAAATGAAATTAACTGTCAAGCTTCAGTCAAATTTATAACAAATCATGTCTGCTAATACTTTTGTTCAAAGACCACCTACTTGTGAGTACCACCCTAGGGATAGTGCCTAGGGCACATTGAAGATGACCACATTATAAGAAAACATAACTTAACTAAACTAGGCACAGCTCATTAACTCACCTCACCTACAATGATCGAAAACCTTTCAGATGCTGAAAAATTGGCACTAGTCATGATGAATGATGAAGGGGAAAGTAAAAACAGAGCGCCATGAGCTTGCATATGGCCATTGGCCATGTGCTGGTGAGCTTGGTTGCTTTATAAGCAAATAGATTTTTTAAAAAGTTGAACAAACATCTATCTGTCATCATGTTCATGACTCATGGCCCATGACCGTGACCCTGTTTGTTTTTTCTTTTTTCAGCAGAGATATGAAAAAAGAGCAAAAACCAGCAATGACGATGACCTGTTTGTTTTTTCTTTTTTCAGCAGAGATATGGAAAAAGAGCAAAAACCAGCAATGAACAATAAACACGCGTGTGAAGCGAATCCATGCAAATGCAATGTTTTCCTCCCACGCCCCATCTAAAGCTTGATTTCCGTATGACCCATACTTGCCCCTTCAGCCTTCGGTTACCATAGTAGCCCTTCGTGATTTTCGTGTATGATCCATATTTGCCCCTTCGGCCTTCGGTTACCATTCGTGATTTTCGTGTGTTTGTTTATTCATTCGTACACGTTTTCTGTGGTCCGTCTCATGCCGATGGCATGAATTTTGATTGCTTGCTTGGCACTTAACAATGAAATGAAATTTTTTATATGATTCAGGAGAAGATACGTTAGATTTTAATGCAAAATGCAGACGTGGCAAGAATTAAAAAGGCAAGAACAATATGAGGCAAGGAAGGCAAGGCGACCATTTCACTGTATATGTACAAATCCAGACAAAATTTCATTAGAAAATTATGAAATATGTACCCATTGAGAATTTAATGCGCTTCTGTACGCGCTTTCGAATCCAACGCTAGCAGTTCGTCAAAATTTATCCGAAATCGCGAATCTCCGGCCCATAGCTTTTTTCCTTTTGCATAGTGCCTCTGTGTTCCCCAGTAATCACTGGAGTTCATAGATTCCCACATGCATTTTTTCAAATGCCGTCCTGCTATTGGGTAGCACAGAGCCTCAACGATTGTGTCAGCCACGTATAGCTTAAATTTACGATCATCATAAGCATGTTTACAATAACTCTATGAAATAATTATTATCTTTACAATGACGATATCTGGTTTGATTGGTTATCAGTATTACAAACTCAAGCTCCCAGTAGAACTTTTTGTAGCATAGTGGTAAGGATTTCCGCCTGTCATGCCGGCTACCCGGGTTTGATCCAAGATAACGGCAATTTTATAATGTTTTTGAAACCAAGTTCAATGCCAGCTTCTGGCGTACTGAAACCTTCTGGGCGCGCGCCTCTCTCATTTCGGAGATATCTGATAAAATTGGAACCATACAGAGAAGATTTGCATGTCGAGGATGACACACACAAATCGAGAAGTTGGCCAGAATTTTCTTTTCAACAAAACAAATCCTACCCCTACCGCCTAAATATTAAATAGTATCTAAAATTTGGTACCATCTGTGTTTTTGCTGTTTCCTTCTTCTTAAGCGCGCACAGTTGAGATAAACCGTGCCAGTAAAACGATACTCAGATGTTACACAGCCAAATAGAATAGAGGACTGGTAAAAGTGTACACTTGCTTGAATAGATTGCTAATATTTAATCTTTTTTAAGTAAAAATGGGAATAACAATCTCTCAATCTTTGAATATTTTGCCCTTCACAATTTTATAAATGGAAAATTTTAGACTCCACAGTCATGGCCTTGCGCATGGTAGTTAAATGTGCGGGTATGAAAGCACATGTATCATTTTTGGTAGTTAAATGAGCGGGGATGAAAGCACATGTATCATTTTTGATTGAAAAGTATGTGAAGACATGGCTTTATTCTTTATGAGTTGAGATCATAATGTAGGAGATGTGAGGGCATTGAAGTGTGAAAAATTAAGGATGGTGACTAACACATTAAGATTGTCGATGGGTAGGGGTTGTGTTACCAGCCTAAGTTATCTTCCCTTGAAAAAAAAAACAAGATTAAGATTGTGGATGCATTTGCAAGAGGTTTTGAAAAGCTTATTAATGGAATGAAATTGAAAAAGTTTGAATGAGAAGAGCTTTAATGGACTATTATGGAAGGCTACATCTTGATTAATAAGGAAGCAAGAAAGGACCAAAAATAATTTAATGGCGTTAGCCTTCATTAGCTTCTCATTACTCCAATTGTGTGTATACATAGAAGCTCATGACCTACATTTATAATTGGGGAAAGAGATTTGACCCCTTCTTCATTTGAATTTTATCTACTTATTTTTGAGATTTGCTACCCAAACTTTACTTTTCCAAAATTTTGCTTCATCTACAACCACAACCTCTAACCCCATAACCTAAGAAATATAAAAAAAACAACAAAGACAAATTTTGACATTGAGCCATAAAATGACACTAGGTTCACCTGTCATTGTAAACAAGGCAAGGCTACATTATATTGCTCTCCCTCCATTTAATCTCAGGATGCTTAAGAAAACAAATAATTATTATGGTAATTGCCTTGTCAAAGGTAATACTACACCACATTCTACTCCATTTAATCCTGCAATGCAAAAATTTAGAATTAATCCAAAATATATTTCCCAAACTTAAAAAACATAAAACTATCATAAAGAATTATTTAAAATAATTCTCAACTTAGGATTAAAAAAGATTGAAATAAAAAAATATATGATCCAAGGGAAAAAGTTTCTAGAGGATAAGTGAAAACTCAAAAAAAAAATTGAAAACCTGAATCTAATGTAAAAAATTAATTTAAAAATTCCTACAAAATCCAAAAAACAAAGGTTTAACTTTTAACCTCAAATCCATCTACCAAACGTACTAAAATTTATTGGTTTTATTTATATTGTATACATTTTATTTCCATTTAAATTCTACCAATTTTATGTCAAATAGTGTTGAAATCTCTAAAACTGCAAGCCTTTTACTCAAGAGATAACAATCTATTGAATTTAACTGAATGCTTTAAATTGAATAATAAAAATATCTTTCAAGTTTCAAAGTCTTGAAGATTCTATTTTTTGTTGTATAGACTTCTCAAAGTTGTATTAGACTAACTAGAAATATAACAAATTAATGAAAAAGCAAGAAAGGTAAACTAGAAGCCTCTGCAAAATAAAAAGTTATCCACCTTAGAGGCAAGTAGCCGTACAAGTAGCCACAAAGAAATAGGCTTTGTACATATCTTGCCTTCTATCAAGTGATGTATGCTACATCATTAAAAAAGGAGAATAATTCCATTTGAGAGTTAATTACCTATCTCATAGATAGACATTGATTTTAATCTATTTGAACATTATTATTAAAACTCCAAACATGCCTCACACATAAAATTGGTTTAAACAAACACTTTATTAAGAGTTTTGAGCATCACTTACATATATTGTATTTTTCATCCTTTTCAAGAAAAAGAGCAAAACCTCCAAATTAAGTAAACAAGTAGCAACAATAACTAAGTAAGATACAGCTATATTAATTGTCTTGAATGGTGATAATTAGGTTTGAAATTTTTTTGTCTAATTTAAATGTTTTTGGAATTTTCTAGTAATTTAAAACATTTATTTCAATAACCAACCGATCACAAACATAACTATTCATTCGAAAATGTCATTTTTATTATACATGGGTTGAGTAATTAACTATGCACAATAGTATGGTGAATCTACAAAAATTAAAATACATGGACTCCCATATTCTACAGAAATTATGATGATGTAAATATTATTTTATAATAAGTATACATATTTTTTCATCATTCTAGAGACTTATTTTTTATATAGCATTACTATAATAATGGTACTGATATTGCTCAATTCATGGTAACTAAGATGCTATGTAAATAGTGGTAGCGAGCTTTTAATTAAGCTAAAATATGTGAATATTTTCAATAAATACATCAAACAATTATAGATTGGAATTTCCAAGACATTCACCTCTTCACAATAGTTGATGAGTGGCAAGGTACGCCTACACTCAACCATACAAATACAAATGTTTCATGCATGATTTGGTCGAATTCCAAGGACTAAGTGCTTATGCACCCTTGTGGAATAAGGGCAAGTTGGTTGATCGTTGTCTTCCCAAGCTTACCTATATGTCACGATTGTATAGTTAAGTAAGATTAAGGCATATGATTTTTATAGCTTTTATGTTTTTATGTCCTGTGCTAGTAGGGAAGGAGAGAGGTAACTAAGTGACTAATTGAACTTAACTACTCATTAACTAAGTTCTAACTAATCCTAACACCAGCATTCATTCCCATTTGTTGTACACATCCTAAACTAGTGCAAGATTGCTGGGATTACCAAATGCTAATCGTTACTGGGTTACCAAGTATTACATGCATGCTTGAAGTGGTCGTGCTTGTGTAATTTAATGATTTTCTTAATTGATCAAAATGAATTGCTGTGCTAATAACATAAATGTAAAGTGCATAAAATAAAATAAATGTATAAGAGAATAAAATAAAATAAATGCATAAGAAAACAAATCTTAAGTGCTGCAAGGATGAATCAAAGAGCTCGTCTTTATTGCCAACACAATGGTGTGCTCAGGTACATCAATGCTTGAATAAAGATCCATCCACACTTTGACCTCTTGCTATGGACACTTGGAAAATACTCTAACTTTCAAACAGACTATAGGAGTTTCAATACTTGACTACTAAAAGACTTCCCAATTGTGTGCCTGGGCACTATATTTATAGGCTTGGGAGCAACTACTCTAATAATTAGAGTAACTGCTCTAATAATTAGAATAAATGCTAAAGTAACCACTAGAGCAACCACTCTAATAATTAGAATAACTGCTAGAGTAACCACCAGAGTAATTTCTCTCATCATGCCCCCATGACAGAATGAAAACTCATCTTTGAGTATAGAAGAAGAGAAACAAGATTTTTACAAAATATATTAGGGGGATGTGGACTTATTTGACTGACATGTAGAGTGACATAGAGAAAACAAACAAATACAGAAGTGCCCGAGCATACAATATTACAATTACGTACAAAATTAGTGTTCATGACAATTAGGAAAGAACACTAATGGATCCAAAGGACATCCAAACCCTCTTGGGAATAGAAGAATGAGGGAGAGGTAAAAGAGATCCAGTGGTAATGAACAATCTCCTATGAGTGATATGGTTGCATCCTCCTTGGTGATGACAACCTTGCTTCCAATCCACGCTTTCCATTGCAATCACAACAAAACCAAGGATTAGTATATATAATACATAAATAATGGCTGAATACCTTGTCTTGTCGATGATTTTATCTAGCCAAGTTGTGATTGTGACAAATTGCTTACTTGATATTGTTAGTGGAAAGATTGAGAAATGGGTTAAATAATAGAAGCAATTCATACAATTCAAAGAAAGCTTGACACGAGGAGTAGTGGAAAGAGGGTATTCACAAAAATAAAAAGGAATTCATTACAAACAGTTGTGAAGGTGCATACAATTTGGATGACATCGATGGGTTAAATAAAAAGAATTTGATTGTAACAATGCATAAGGGTAAAGAACTTAACTTAAACAAACAAAAAGATATGTAAGTGGGTCCTCCCCAAAGCAGGCTCATGCCTTTTATGCCCTAACAAACCCACAAACCAAAGAGTCCGTAGGATCTAAAAATGTCATTTGGAAGCAAGAGTTAAAAACTTACCCACAAGAATTCACCAAAGAAAAATAATGCATCAACCTAAAATGGACTAATGATAAAACCAGCAATGAGGTGGAAAATGGGAAGAAAGATGGAGAGGAGAGAATGGAATGAAATCCCAAGAACAAGGTTGTGTAAAGCCCCTTGTATATTTCATGGTTAAGATAACTGAGTAGAACTCATCCCAAATCCAAATTCAAACCAACCACAATCAATGACCTCACATCAATACACCTGGCCAATCCATCCTCTTGAGGCAACAAGAATGCTTCCACAAAGAGTGACCACCATCCCAAGGAGAGTGAGATGGAGAAGTAGGAAGTGAGGAAGGGCCTTAGTTAGAGGAAATCTTTAGACATGGGTAACATGTCATTCCAGTGCCATAACTAATGCTTGTAGCCCATGTTGCTTTATTATGTCTATGGGGTGTGCTTTGAATTCTCACCTTTTTCTCTTTTTTCTCTGTCTCTTTTTTTTTTATGTGTGAGAACCACAACATGCAAAGACTTATTTTTATTCACTCAGCTTCCTAATATTTGAACAATGTCAGAATGGTGGAAAACCCAAGAAAAAAAATCCAAGCACCCAAGAGAATGGCAAACACCAATGCATCAAATCCCTTTGAAGTCATACCCTTTTCATCATTTGAGTCTTTTCTTGGTTTGAAAAGTACCCAGCCACCAATTCATTAACAAGCTTACTTAAAAAAAGGGGACTATACAGTTCCAAGCCAAAGGAGACCATAGAGTTGTATGGATGAGTGGGCAGCGTGGACTCATTGCCTATTTTACCAAAAGAACCATACCTTAATATCAGCATCATAATTCAAAGGTAAAAACAAAACATTAGCAATCAATATGATATAATTCAATCCACCATCATGAGTACTTATTAGATAACAAATAAAAGTAAAACAAGAAAATAAAGAAATACTAAAAACATGAATGATTGTGTAAAAAAAAATAAGAAAAGTTAAAAGAATGTGTAAAACAAAAAATATGTAAAACAAAAATGTGTAAAAAAAATTCAAAAAGAACTAAGGGCCTAGAACGGTTAGCATAGGTGGCCATCTCCCCCATGAGTAAGTCAGAAGGAGGAGATTTGAAATAGTGAGCAGGGTTTTCCATCAAGAGAGGTAGCATGTGTACTGGCTGTCCTAAGCTCCTCGAAAGGTTTGGTTTGTTGCACATTAATCAAAAGTTTCTTATTCGAGCTCTTAGGTTTGTATATTGTCATGGCCCCTGAAGGAAAAGTTGCATAAATAATATAAGGTCTTTCCCACAGTGTTTGAAATTTAGTACATTATGGCATATGTGTGGGATTCTAGTAGAGAACCTTATCTCCTAGCTGATATTTAGCTTTCCTAATTCTTAGGTCATGAAATTGTTTATTGAAGACCTTGTGTAATTTGTTAGATGATAGGGCAGCTAATCGATTTTCAACTATCAAGTTAATGGTTACTAACCATTTTTTCTATGCTAGATCAAGGTCAAGGTTGAGGTCACATGCCATGGATAGTGTATGGAGCTCAGTTTGAATAGGAAGCATTGGAAATTTACCGTACACTAACTCATAGGGAGAGTAGCTTGTAGGGAGTTTCCATGTGAAGAGGTATGCCCAAAGACCGTCATTTAGTTTAGTGCTCTAGTCTTTCCTAAACTTGCTAATGGTTATTGTCAATATCTTCGTAATCTCCCTGTTGGTGGCTTTTGCTTGACTGTTTGCTTAGGGTTGGTATGATGTAGTCAATTTATGCTCAACCCCTAAGCATTACATTAATTTCCAAAAAGTTGCACTTGTGAAGTATGTACCATTATCTGAAATAAGTGCATGCAACACACCAAACCTATTTATGATTTTTTGTTGAACAAATCATGTAGTTGTAGATGATATACAATCTTTAACAGTAGCTGCTTTGGCCCATTTTGGTAGGTAATCAATGACAACAATAATATAAGCTTTGCCATTGGACATTGGTGTAGTTAGCCCCATAAAATCAATTTCTGAAATTTTGAAGGGTTATAACAGTTGAATCCATTGTTGTGGACCCTCCATTCTAGTAGTCATTCCCCCATCACATTGACAACGCTCACAAGATTGGATGAAATGATGGGAATCCCGAAATAATGTAGGCCAATAATATCCTGCAAGCAGGATCTTAATGGCCATTCATCTCTCAGTGTAATGACCCCCACAAGGACCCTCATGAGCATCTTGGAGAACTTGCAGTTGATCTATATCAAGAACACACCATCGAACTAAGCCAATAGGACACACTTTGTAAAGTTTCCCATTGATCTCCATAAAGTACTTGGCTCAATGAATAAACTGTTGTTTTTTCTTAAGGTTTAATTCTTGTGGTGTTTTTTGGGTGAGGAGATAGGTAAGAATGCTATTATACCAATTTGTCTCCATGGGTGATTGATTATTCACTACACCAGCAAAGAGGAATTCATTAAGAAAATGATTAGAAATTGGATACTCATCCTCTTTATTGTCCCATCGCAATTAAGATAAATGATCAAAAACTACATTCTCAGTGCCCTTACAATTGATCATCATTAAATTGAACTCTTGTAAGATTACAAGCCATTGTATGATACGAGGGCTTACCATTGGCTTATTCATGAGGAACCGGATTGCACTATGATCTATATGTATATATACTTTATATCCCAATACATAGTGTCTAAAATTTTTTAGTGCAAACACTACAACCATTAATTCTTTCTCTGTGGTAGTGTAGTTAAGTTGTGCACTAGCGATACTTCTACTTGCACAGTGGATGTAATAAATATGCTTTTGATCAGCTAACTATGTAAGTATGGCTCCTAAAACATAGTTGGATGCATCAGTCATGATATAGAATGGTTTGGACAAGTTAGGAGCTTATGGAATGGGTGCTTCTACTAGCTTCTATTTCAGAGTTTGGAAAGCTAATTTGCATTCCTTGGTCCACTTGAAAGGTACATCCTTTTTCTTTAATTCCACCAATGGTTTGGAAACCTTTGAAAATTTCTCAATAAATCTCCCATAGTAGCCAATATGTTCAAGGAATGACTGAATATCTTTGATAGTTTCTACTTGATGGGCAATTCCTTGGATAATTTTGATTTTCTTGGGATCTACCTCTATCACTATGTGTGAGATTTTGTGCCCTATTATTATGTCTTCTTGGACCATCAAATGACTTTTCTACCAGTTGAGCCTCAAATTGGTTTTTACATATCTTTTTAACACTTGCTCCAACTGGTCCAAGGCTTGATCAAAGTTTGCTCTATAAGTGGAGAAGTCATCCATAAAGACCTCCATGCCATTTCCTATCTACTATTGGAATATGCTTAGAACTAGTCATTGAAATGTTGTAGGGGCATTGCACACACCAAAAAACATTTGTTTTTATGTGAACATTCCCCAAGGATTGGTGAACGTAGTCTTGTCTTGGTCTTTTAGGGCTATTTGTATTTGGTTATATCTACTATATCCATTCAGAAAACTATAATAGAGATGCCCTGCAATGGTGTTTAAGACATGGTCAACAAATGGCAATGGAAAGTGATCTTTGATTGTTGCCATATATAGTAGCCTAAAATATATGCACATCCTCCATTTTCCTCCCTTTTTAGGCACAATAACTAAGGGGCTAACCCATTTTACTATCAGCAATGGGGTAAACCCAGCCTTGAGAAGCTATTCAATTTCTTCCTTAAATACTTACTTCAGCTTAGGGTTCAATCACCTCTACGATTGTCTTTGAGGCTTCATAAAGGGGTCAATATAAATTCTATGTTGGCATATCCTAGGATCTATCTAGTTAATTTGGGATATGACCAAGTAAAGGCTTCTAACCTTTTACTTATTATGTTTAGCAGTTCTTCTTTCTAAGTAAGCTTAGCATTGATAATTATCAGTTTTTCATTTTTAAGAAATGTGTATTGCATACCGATGGGTAATGGTTTTAGCTCAAGGGGCTCCTACTTAAATTTCTTAGGGATTTCCAACTTCCCTTAGTTGATATTTTCTAGGTTAAGAGTTGGAAGTTGGCGATGGACTTGCTCTAATGTGTCTATGCTATCGATGTAAGCATAAGTCAAACCCTCAGTTGGTTTCATGCATATGAGTGAACTACTTTCTTGATCAGCTGTTAGCCACTGTGTGTCTTCCTGTTATGTGGTTGCTACATATAGGCATCTTTGTATGTTAATCACTTCTGCACATTGATTGCATGTAGGCAATGCTAACCTTTGCACAAACCATGACCTCTACATGCAATTACATTGTATGTCACTGTATGTGATACACGGAACTTTCTTCTTCTCAATCTTTCTAAATGAATTTTTCTTTGATATTTCTAGGAAAAGATCATGAATTCCTAGGTGTGCATTGATGGTGCTTAGCCATGCTCTTCCCATTATGATTAGGAAGTCCCCCTTACCGTTGTTTACCTAAATCACTAGGAAGTCAGCTAGGTATGACCACCCACAAATAGTGGTAATAGTGTCTTCCACCAATCCCAATGGGACAATGATGGATTGGTCAACCAACTCTAGATGGGTTTTGATCCTTTTGAATAGAGGCAGGTTCTAGGCCTTGTACATTTCTTGAGAAATCAGGTTGACACCAGAACTTAAATCCAAAACGGCCTTGCACGGTGCATTTCCAATGATTTGTAAGTATATCAGAGGATTCCGAGGATCAAAAAATTTCCTGAGAAGAGGCCAAATTTGATCTAATCAGTGACAACATGTGTTAGCATGACTGTATGCATTGAGTGTGGTGATTGGGTTGAAGGGGGCACTAAAGTTTTGATTAATATTGAGGCATCTAAGGAATCAACCGCTTGTGATTGCAAGGGCTTGGTTGGATTATTGATTCTAAAGAAAGGTCTTTTCTTCATGTGGTTGTTGGAACCAATAGTAGGTTGAGAGTTAACTACCCTCATGGGGTTACGTTGCTGTGGCTAGATCGGGATTTCACCTTGCATCATGGGAGTAGGTGGTAGTGGAGCTATTGGTGGAAGAGATGCAACCGGATGTGAAGGATAATATGTTTGCAGAATATCACCTCTAGAAGAGGGAATCCCATAATACTCATGGGCTTGGTAGTGAGATTGAGAAGTGATGTGACTAGTAGAGTCACGTGGGGAGATTGGCTGTTGCACGTAATATCCATACGGGTTAGGTTGCCGGTAAGGATACTATTGCCTTGGTGGTGGTATTCCCGATGATTTTGGGTGCTATCACTATTGATATTGCTTAATCAGTTGTGATGGAGTTCCATTGGGATAATATGTTAAGGGTTGATGGAACTACCTTGGGTTACCTTGAGGATTAGGTAACCTTCGGGGTGTTTACCTTTTGTTTAATTGTGGGTTGAGTGCATACATCCCAAACACCTGCAGATGTGAGATTACAGGGAAACATCCCCTAGGATGGTCATATTGACATATCTCACATTCATTATCATTTTTCTTAATTCAAAACCTCTTCAATGATGGCAACTTTTCCCTTACCCTTGCTACATGCATGTTTAGCCTCTTTCTTTTTTCTTTTCTCACTACCTTACTCTCTAGATTCCTCTACTATTTTAAGAATAGTTTGAAATTCATTGTCTAGGAAATCCCATATTTGATCTACCTTTGTCGAAAATTCTAATGTCATCTTTTGGATAGGCAAAGTTTTCCTGTTCACCATCTCTTCGAGTGGTGACTCTTCTTCATCCTCACAAAATCTTACTTCCCTCTTCCGAAGGGAAGAATCTTGGTTATACTCTTCTACACTTTCTCTTTTTTGTAGCTCACATTCTTCCTTAGCAAGTTGCTCCAATAGTCTTTGAATTTGATGGGACCTAAGCTTGGATAGTCTCCCTTGGGCATAAGTCCCCAGGGTTCTTCTTGTTTCATGCCTAAGCCTATTCACTAGATGGCGCAGTTGATCCCTATACGAATAACCATGGCCAAGACAACGATGTAACAATGCATAGTATTGGCCCATGTTAGCGTCAAAGGGTTCATGTCCTCCTTATTTTCAGCCTTGGATTTGCTTTTGTAAGTTAGACACTCAGTAGTACGTTTGGTACTTATCATTAAATAGTTCTAACATAGTACTCCATCTATGAATGGATTCTGATTCTAAAGACTAGTACCAGCTTTTTGCTTCTTTAACTAATGTCTATAGAAACAACTTAAGTTTTTGCCATTTTTTCTCTATGTTCTGTAAGACACATGCATCATGGAATGCTTATATATGATTCTAAGGATTAGTGTTATATCCCCCTTCAAATTGTGGGATGTTGTTCATATCTAATCTCTTGATCCTACTATCTTTCTAATGTCTTGTTGGAATTCTAACAGCCTCAGTTATGTCCAACATACTTTGAGTAGCAAGGAGGGGTTCATTGTGATCATCTCATCCATGATGTCTATGATGCCTATGTTGTTTCCTACTCTCTCTCTTCTTCTATGTTGTGACTTTCTAGAGTGCCCTCATTCCCTTTTCTAGCTGTTTCATTTATGACTTCCACTTTGCCTACCTTTATCCCCATGGTCTTTTTCTTTATGACCACATCTAGATATTGAAGGAGAGGGTGAAGGAGATGATGAAGTTGAAGAAGAAGGATAATTTTCACCATGAAGATGTCTGCTACCTTCTCTTCTGCGGTCTTGGCCCCGATCACAATTGCAATCAGAATGTCTACCTTTATCATGAGTTTGTGTCCCTTTTTTAGACCCTTTGTGCCCATGGGTATCAGAGCTTGGGTTATGAATAGTGGAATGAAGGTTCTGATACACAACCCCTTGGCCAAAGTCAAGGGGAGGAACATCATTGTGTGGATGAATGCTTGAGGTAGGTTCACCACCCTCATTTTCTCTTAAGACATGTGAGGCATCCTTGGATCACTTACCCTTCAAAGACTTATGATGTCTCTCTTGTTGCAAGTCCCTTTGACGTTGTGCCTCTATGGGACAGTATTCTCTCAAGTCATGGTCCTTTACAACGTATTTTGCATGTGACTACAACATGCCAATTCATATGAGAGCATGAAGAAGCATGCTTGGGACTGAATGATCTGGAGGTAACACTATGTTACCTTCTAAGTCTCGCCAATGCAGTTGTTCATCTTGATGGAGGATAAAGGGGAATTCTAGTATATACTCATTGGGATGAATATATACCACTTGAACTTGTTGAGGGACTAGTGGATCAACATCATGTGTATTACGTTGCCAACTGTTTCCTGCTTCAGACCTAGGTAGTGAGGCATTTTCGTATGAAAAAGGATACATACTTGTCTATTCAGTGTGCAATGTATTCTTGTTTATTATTTTCTGAACCAATCCTAAGGGTTTATTCCAATGATGTGAATGATTTCCTATGTTTTAGTTAGCACAAAAACAACTAAGTCCCTGACAACGGTGCCAATGATGAGCGACGAGATACCCCTATGCTCAACCATACGAATATGAGCGTTTCACGGATGATCTAGTTGAATTCTAAGGACTAAGTGCTTATGCACCATTGTGGATCAAGGATGGATTGGTTGATCGTTATCTTCCCAAGCTTACCTATATGTCATGACTGTATGGTTAAGTAAGCTTGAGGCATATGATTTTTATAGCTTTTATATTTTTATGTCCTTCACTACTAGGGAAGAAGAGAGGTAACTAAGTCCCTAATTTAACTTAACTACTCATTAACTATGTTTTAACTAATCCTAACACCAACATCTATACCCACTTTCTGTACACATCCTGAACCAGTGCAATACTACTAGGATTACCAAACACTAATCATTACTGGGTTACCAAGCATTACACGCATGCTCGAAGTGGTCATGCTTGTGTAATTTAACAATTTTCTTAATTGATAAAAATGAATTGCTATGCTAATAACATAAATTTAAAGTTCATAAAATAAAATAAAATAAAAGAAATGCATAAGAAAAAAAATATCAAGTGCTATAAGGATGAATCAAAGAGCTCGTCTTTATTGCCAACATAATGATGTGCTCAAGTACATCAATGCTTGAATAAAGATCTATCAACACTTTGACCTCTTGTTGTGGGAATTTGGAAAATACTCTAACTTTCAAATAGACTACAAGTGTTTTTCTACTTGACTACTAGAAGACTTCCTTCCCAATTGTGCACCTAGGCACTGTATTGATAGGCTTGGGAGCAACTACTTTAATAATTGGAGTAACCGCTTTAATAATTAGAATAACTGCTAAAGTAACCCCTAGAGTAACCACTCTAATAATTAGAATAACTACTAGAGTAACCACTCTAATAATTTCAATACCCACTATAATAATTAGAATAATTACTAGAGTAACCACTCTAATAATTAGAATAACTGCTAGAGTAACCACTAGAGTAACTTCTCTCATCAATAGTGTTCACTACTAAGTGTAATAGTAGACTTTTAATTACTAAGTGTAACAATGAACTTTTAATTAAGCTAAAAATGTCCATATTTTTAATAAACACATCAAACAATTATAAATTGAAATTTTGCAAATGGCCCTCACCAATAATCCACAAGGATAGCACAAAAAATGATTCACAGTGGATAGCTACGTCATTGATATTTCTTGAAAATGATTTGTAGATAGTCTTATACTAAAATTCACAAGACTTATACTAAACTTCATGAAGAAGACATGATTGTTTAGAAAATGGTTAGCCACAACTTTCAAATTTTTTCTTAGGTTCCATTTTCTTGGATTATATGGAATGAAAGGTTAAGGTGAGGATTGCTACCAAACTCCATCACGCTTAAGAACTTATTATACTACCAATAAACATGGTTCTAATTCTTTTTTCTTTTTTCTATTTTTTGTTTTTTTCTTTGAGGAAACTTTGCCCATGTGTACTTCATTATGAAGGTAGGAATTCCAACACGAGTCTAGTCAATTAGCTGCACTACCAAGAACATGGTCCTTTCAAAAACTTTGCCTATGGTGCAATTCAACCCTCATGCATGGGCCTTTAAGTATAAGCTATATGACATCATAGTAGGTCTTCCAGGTGGCTAAGGGTTCTCAAGTAGAGAGGAACTCACTTCACCCTATTGCTCATAGGCTAGCTATGGATCATCACACTTGAGGGCTAGGCCTTATGAGAGGGAAATGGAATTTTCAAAGGTCACCTAATGATTGTGGCTAATCATTATCTAATATCACATGTCCTATATTTACATGATCATGATAATAACATAATAATTTAGTATAAATCTCATTTTCCATAATTCAAAATGATTTACAAACAATCTTAATTACACTGAACCCACTTCCACTTGTTCACTTGATGCATGTTGCATCAAATGACTAGGAGTTTGCATTGCAACAAAAATTAGAAGCTTGAATTCTAGCTCCAACTACCATGAAAAATACAAGAATTTCAAATTCATTTTATCTTACCAAATGATAATTATGATTTTCTTACACTAAAAATAGAACACATTTATCTTACTTGAAGACACATAGATATTATATCCACAAAGATAGACATAGGTTTTTCTAGATAGATTCCTTTCAATGTTGGATCAACCATTTTTGCTAACACATCCATATCACGAAGTTGGGAAACTGCCCATCTTACAAGGGATTGCTTAGACCAATGCTTGTAACTACAATGGTGCTTGAAACTGCAATGGTGAAAAGATCAGAGTGAAATCAACTTGGAAAAACATAGTGATCTGTAACTTCATTGGCAAAAGAGTAGTATGAAATAAAATAAACTAAGAAAACATCCCTGATCTAGAACAATAGTAGAAGAGAGATCAAAATGAACTAAGCCTATATATAAAATGCTAGTTTATGCCTATCTTCTTCTATTTTTCTCCACTTGATAAATTGCATTTTTGGAAGGCTATGATATTGGGCACCGAATATCAAAGCCATGATATTGGATCCTTGATATCAGGGAACAAGCTATGATGTCAAATATATGATATTGTGTACACATGCAGACTTATAAATATGAAAATTTGACACATAGTCTAGAAGCAAGTTTCATTCCAACCTTAGTGAAATTATGTCAATTTGTTTTCTTGATTTTAGAACTTAGCATTGAGTAGTGTATGCTTGTAGTATGATTTTAAGTAATTGAACAAAGTCTTTATTTAAGTGGAATGTACTTGGACACATTTCATAATTGGAAATAAAGATCGAGATTACTTTACATCATTACAACATCACTTAGATTTCTTTACTATCTATTTAGACTAATTTTTACTATTTTAACTTAGTATAATAGTTACTATTTTCCTAGTTACTAATTTATTTCTACACTTTACTATTACTATTGTTAAGTGAAATGGATATGATTGATTTTGAGAATTAAGTGTAATTATTTGGTAACCCAATAGTATTATCACTGGTTTATCTAGTGGCAAGATACTTGGTAATCCCAATAATGATTACATAAGTCTAAGATGTGTGTGGATAATTAGGAATAAGTGTTCATCACACTAGGCTAGATTAGATTCATTTATTGTTACTTAGATTTAGAAACCACTTCATTTACCTTATGTTCATTGGGAGTAATATGGCCCTACAACATCAACACATCATACACCTCAATGTGAGTTAAATGATATGCATCGATTTTACTAGCTCATATGGAAAGACAATGATCGCGAACTTAAACAATTAGTAGCATGACTACATTGCCTTGTCCATAGAATTTGATTGAGCAGTGCATGAATACTTGTATCTTGTAAGGTTGGGTGTTGGATTACTCCACTACTCATCATTAATGTCATTACCAAGGATAAGTCAATGTATGATTAGTAATTTATTTCTTAAAGCTTGTTGTATTAGAAACCTAAAGTCAACATTTTAATTTTTCAATATTCCTAAACAAGTTAGACACACATTATCAACATCTTAAGTCATAAACATGGCCTCAAACAAAGATACATCATCACATACCAAGGATACAAGAAAAATTAATGATAGAACCATTGATGAAGAAGAATGGGGGATGCCAATGCAAATAAGAATCATTTATGCTCACACTAATCCTTATCATTCAAACTTCACTTTCATATTTTATTAGGACAATCAAATGAGGTGGAGGGACATGCAAGGCAACATAGTCCTACCTTTAGAACATGTAGAACTTAACATGCTCCAAACTACCCTAAGGGAAATGTAGTTGGACTAGATCTAGGAAGGGTATCATGTGACTTAGCATATGACAAGACCCTATGAACCCACAAAGGAGTGTATGAGAAGAGATGCTATCATGGAGATCAAACATATGCACAACAAAGGAAAGCAAGTCAAAACTTCTATTGTCTTGAAGGAATTTAATCTTGATGCATTTATTTTAGAGAAACTACACCAAAATCATGAGGAGCCTTCAAAAATACCTATAATCAAACTTGAGAAACTTGTCAAAGTGCAACTTAATTCCACTCTAGTAGAGACACCTAAGGGAGAGGCTATTGACTCAAGAAGTAAGCGGGACTCAAGGCTAAGGGTTCCTACCAAATCTTACAAAGAAGCATATAAAAGTAATGAAAGGAGAACAAGCCAACATCATTTTATTGATACTTCATTTTCCTCATCATGATCATCAATGAACTTTGACTGAAAAAAAAAACACAAGTATTGTGACTATGATAGGGAAGAAAGTAGGACTCATGACCATCATGATCGATATTCAAGACACTCTAATATAGAAGCTAACGAATATGAATAAAGGAGACAAAGGGATCAAAGAGAGGATTAAGAAACATATGAGCACAAAAGGATTCACTACTACAACAAAGTATACAAACCCGACCATGATGATGAATCCCTCATGACAACCCAAAGCATGAAAAATATTCAAAAATATATCCATATATCAACTAGGCATGTGATAGATAGTTGAATTAAATGGCTAGACATGAACAATGTGTCGAGATTTGAAGGTGGCTATAATGCTGATCCATAACATCACCTTCAAGCTTTTTGTGATGCTTGTGCCCTCCAAGATATGGAAAGTGATTCGAAAAAATTAAAATGATTTCCTAGAACACTTGTGAAGGAAGTAGAGAGCTAGTATAGGTCATTGGAACTTGAATAAATCAGATGCTAGAGTACAATGCTCAAACTCTTCAATGATAAATACCAAACTTCTTCACGAGTGTCTAATTTAAGGAAACAAATCCAAGATGGAAGTAAGGGAATCATGAGACCCTTGATGTAGGAATGGGAAAATACTATTCACTATTGAACAAATGTCCAAGCCATGGATTTTCACCAAGGGAGTAACTTAGGCAAATTGTAGATGGGCTGTGGAGCAAAACTAGAGAGACTCTTGGGGTTTATGCCCAAGGCAAGTTATTACAAATGAATGTTGCTTGCATCCAAAGGATAATAGACCAAGTGGTAAAAGAGGAAGATGAGTTAAGAAGAAGGAAATTGGCTAAAGAGTATAACAGAGATCCATTAATTCAAAAGAGAGATGTGTGAATATGTGACAAGTAAGAGGATGAAACCTTGGAAGATGTTATCCAAAATAATACTCTACCTATTTAAAAATCAGTTAATGATATAGTAACTAAAGTAGAAAAATTTTGGGATTTAGTGGATGAAGAATTTGCTACAGCCCTAAATATTGTAAAAGAAAAAATTGAATAAGCTCTTATATGGGGTAAGGAAAGGAAGAAGAAAAGATATTATGGAAAAGAAATTTATAAGCACAAAGAAAAAGTTTCTACTGTTGAAGGATACACTGACTCTAATTTAGAGGAAGAGGAAGGATGCAAAGTATGCCAGTATGAACATCCTAAGGGATGTTGTTGTGTTATTGTCCACTTGCAATAATTTGCGATATATGCACTCAATCTAAGCTTTTTCAAGAATTAGAGGCCTAGAAGATTGCCTTATCCTCAAGGTAATATCAAGCAACCCTTCCAACTAACATATTACCCAAGTGGAGCCTACCCTCAACCATAAAAACAATATTAATAGCAGTGGCATCAATTGTAGATGTGGGCAATGCCACTGCCAAGGAAAAAATATCCATATAGGCAACTAGACCCTTATGGATATTATGTTCAGCATCTAATATCTCCAAGAAATACATTAATTCAAACTTCTTCTCCTTACTATCCACCAGAATACTAAAGGCCTACTACTCCAAGGATGGATTAGAGTCCTCATGCACATTTGCTAGTAGTTGGTTCTTTGAATCCTTTTCCAATTCTTTACCACCAATGCCACTAGTTGCTATGCATGGTGAATTGCCATCACAACCACAACAAAGAAAAGCTACAAGGATAGTGAAAATTTAGATAGATAATCCTACTAGCAACACTAAGGGTTAAATAAAGAAATGTCCTTTCTTTAGGAAAAATCTTAAAAAGGTTGATAGAATTAGAGCTTCATCAAGATCAACTTCCCCTACCATAGATTATCTTACTACCAACAAGCTTTCATCATCATCCAATACAAAGATACAAATTATCATGCTCACTAAAATAGTCATGGACTGGATTAAGATAGAACCACTCTCTAAGAAGATAATTGATCCAAGAGTTCGTTTAATTTATTTATGGGCAGTTAGAAATCTACAATGCAAAGCTCTATTAGACTCAAGTTTTAGGGTAAATTTGATTTCTTATGAAACATATTAAGCATGGAATCTACCACCATTGAAAGAATGAAAAATTAGGTTAGAGATTGTAGATCAACCCACGTCATTCCTTTGGAATAGATAGACAATGTAGTGACCACTATCAATTGGTGGACTTATCTAGCAAAATGTTTGGTAATTGATGTAAAAAAGGTTGATAAGGAATTTCCAATCATTATGGAGAGAGCATGGGTTAGCAAAATTGATGCTACGTTAAGTATGAAAGATTTATTTATTGAGATCTCAAAGGAGAATAAGCACAGAGCCATACATAAGCAACGAATCTCATGCATTACTACAGATAGGAAAGGGTGCAGTTGTGGACCCATCATTTAGAATGCCAACATAGTTACCATACCAATCCACAACAACAATGAAAAAAAAATATGTATAAAAGAAATATTAGGAGCCACTAAACTAAAAGAAACCTTGTGGCCACTAACTAAGAACCTTCAACCATCCAAAATATGCATGGAACAATCTAACTCATTTATTAATTCCCATTCTTAGAAAATGACTCCAACTAAGGACCCAAAAATGAAATTGATAACTCATAATCATAGATCAAAGGGAAAGAGAACAAGGACTTAGACGATCAAAATTCAACTACCATAAAGATCATATGGGATAATAATAGAAAAGTTAAATCAATAAAGATGGTAAGTGAATCACCTAATGTGTATGATCCAAGAGACCTAGGAAGGATTTTTTGAAAACTTGCCTATGAGTTTAGTCATGGGGGAGATACTATACCTTAATTCCAGAATTAATAAGTGCTTTTTCATTTTTTGTCTTATAGGTATTTTTACTTTTCCTATATCTTGATACAATTTTTCCTATCCTTTTATATCTTTCAAATTCTTTGACATCTTCTTATTATTTCACATTTTTTATTTCTTAAAATTTTGATATTTTTAAACATTTTTTGATTCTTTAACATTTTCCATTCTTTATACTTTTTCATAATTCTTACTATCTTTTTCATTTCTTTCATACTTTGTTTTCAAACCCTTTGTAAATAATTTTGATTACTAATAAGACACATTGAATAAAGGCAAGATGTAGCCTAATAAGGTGAAGATTTCTCTATGTTATCAAGTCATAAGGAATTGATTATTTAAATACTAATCCCACATCATCCATCCATCCATTCCATTAATAAGAGGTTCTTACAATAGCCATAATCGTAATTTTTTCCATCATATAGCTAAGAATATACCTGTGATCATTATGCTTGGATTGAAAAGTGAAGAGTCAAGTAGGAATGCAAAGGGTGTGACATTAAGGGGATTTGCGAATTCTTTTGGATTACTGTTTTGAGTTCTATCATGTTGCTACGTTTGTATTATACCCTTGTAGATTTAATGAAAAATGGTCATAAGAGTAAAATAAGTGTTGCCTTGAAAGGTTGACATAAATAAAAATTAAAGAGCAAAAAATAAATTTCTGGGGGTCCCACTAGAAAGACATGTTACCCATGCCTGACGATAGGTGACTTCTCAAAAATCTAAAAAATAAACCAAAGTGCCATGAATAAACTCCTCCCTTGGACAATACACCAAGTGATGATACTCCTTGAAACATTGATAGTCTTATAGTTGTAATTCCAAGAGATGACACAATGCAATGTCATTGGAATGTGGTCTACAGTTGGTTTGAATATTTGATAGAAAGGATAGTGATTACTATAACTATTAATAATACATAAGAATTCATTATACCTATGGTAAGATACCTCATGTTCAAATTTCTGAAATCCCTTCTAAGTCCATCTCACCTCACTATTTGAATAGTCATAACTTGTGGTTTTGAGTAACATAGAGTTAGTTTCTCAACTTGGTGATACTAAAATGTGTGTTTTTCTAAATAGGTATGCATTACATTGAACTCCTTAAGTG
Organism: Gnetum montanum; assembly: GCA_015680685.1. Classification (NCBI taxonomy): domain Eukaryota; kingdom Viridiplantae; phylum Streptophyta; class Gnetopsida; order Gnetales; family Gnetaceae; genus Gnetum; species Gnetum montanum. Next base: position 410,206 of record MNCI01004788.1, read on the forward strand.
CCTAAGGACACTTTTAGGCATGGTTATATAAGGGCATTAAGGGCTAGAGCCTGCTTTGGGGAGGACCCACTTGTATAATTGTTGTATCTTATACTTGCCAAGTAATTCCACATCATCTTGAACCTTCTAGCATCAAAAAATATCAATAAAAACTTTCCATATTATTTAAACTATTTATTCTCACAACATGAATCCATTATCCTTCTTATCCATCTTATGAACTATCGTAGCCTAAGATTCCTTCTTTATGAACTACTAATGACAAATTTTCATAACAATGAGCATATATCCATTAGCTAAACCCTTTGAGAAACCTTAAAACCTCTAAAATATCCAAAAGAATCAATTTTTCCCATCATACCCTTATGAAAAATTAAATTTCTTAGGCTTTGATATTGAGTCCTCGATATTGAGTTTGCACCAATATTAGATCCCTAATGTTAGGTCCTTGATATTGGATCTTTAAAAACCTATATATATGTGGGGACTTAACCAATTTTTTTACACCATTTTTCATTTAAGTCAAGGAATATTTTTTAAAAAAATTTCTTTGATCTAAGCTTTGACCTCCTAGGTTTCCTAAGCCATAACTTGATCATTATTTCTACAATTCTCATGATTTTTGAACCTATTTAATCATGAAGTGCTACCATGGGGGGTGGGGGTGTGGTGGGGTGGGATGTGTAGGGGGGGAAAGGAAGGGAAAGTGGGGGGGTGCTAGTGAGGAAAGTCTTAGCCATTTTTTTGAAAAATTCTAATGCCCAGAAGGTACTTTAAGGGTAAGTACAAAGTGAAAGTTGAAATTTTTAAAGAATAATCAATCATATTAATGCCAGAACACTCAAATAAAACTCCTAAGGAACTATAACCATCATTATGAGTTATACATAGGGACAAAATAAAAAATTATGAAGGGTTACAATGAAATTAAAACTTATGTAATAATTTTTTGCAAAACTTTTCTAACTTTGCAATCCTAATAACTATGAACTTGATCTAACTGAAAGTATGAGAAAGGAAGGAAGCTATAAAAATTAGAGAATGCCTTCTAATGATTCCCAATTCCTTAATGATTGTAGATGGTCCCAAAGAGAGGAGCATAAGGAGGATCCTCAAAAGGTTTGATGAGTAGTGAGGTACCACTATGCCCAAGCATACAAATCACAAGTGTTCATGTGTGATCTAGTTAAATTCTACAAACCTTAAGTTCCTAAGTACATAGGTTCCAGAACATGAAATCTAATCATGACAATCATTGTCTTCTCAACTATACTTTTGGAGCTTAATTGTATGGTTAAGTATAATCAAGATATATGATTTTTATTATTATGTATTTTATTTTTCTATGANAATTAATGAACCACTTTAACTAATCTAATTGCTAATTAATAACTTACTATCTTGACATAAGTATCTAGCCCCACTTTCTGTGCACATCCTGAACATGTATAATGCTGTTGGGTTACTAAATGTTAAGCATTTCTAGGATTACCAAGAGTCATATGCATGCTCAAAGCGATTATACTTATGTGCTTAATTAATTGCTATTTAATCTAATTAGCTTACTTTAGCTTAATTACTTGGAAGCATTAAAGGAAATTGCATAAAACATTAAATGCATGAATAAAATATTTAAGCTAGCTAAGGTGTTGCAAGGTTTGATCAGAAAGCTCATCTTTATTGCGACACACACTACCGTGCTTCGGTACAATAGTGCTCGAATAAAGATTTGCACACTCAATGACTTCTACTATGGGCACTTTGGAAAATATTCTAACTTTAGAGAAAAGAAAATATAAGAGCTCTAGTATTCTATGACAAAAAATATATGGAAACCATGTGCCCATGCACTATATTTATAGGCTAGCACATACCTTACAATATTGGATATTTGACATCACATCTTGGAACTCAATATTAGATACTTGACATTGCATCTTCAATATCCAATATCCAATATCAAAGCCTTGTAAAAACTCATCCTTGAGTGAATAAGAGGAGGAACAAGTTCCTTACAAAATATTGGGAAGGTATGGGATTATTAAATAACATGCAAACTAACTCAGCTAGAATAGATAGACTCTAAGTGCCAAAGTGTACAAATTTATAATCTTTTTACAAAATTGGTTATTCATGATAATAGAATTGAACACCTTGGATAGAATTGACATCCAAATATTTTGGTAGTTGAAGAGTGAGGGAGAAGATCCAATGATCATGAATAGTCCTTGTCGCATGTGCTATTGTGTCTTCCTTGGTTAAGATAGTCATGCATGCAGTCCATGCTTCCCATTGCAGTCACAAAAAAATTATAGATTAGTGTGCAATGTGTAACATATAGCTTTTAAGTACCTTGTCTCATCAGTAACACTTGGCTAGGTTGTCATTATGGTGGATTTATTCCTTTGATGGTGTTAGTAGGAAAACTGAAAAATAGAATGGATAAGTGGTCCATTAAATTTTAAAAAATTTCAAACATGATAAAATGCTTGAAGAGGGTTGAAGAATTCATAATAATAAAAAAAGGATTTTACTAAAAAATGTTGTGAAGATGTGCACAATTGGATGTCATTGATGGGGCACACAAAAGGACCTAATTATGTGAATGTCTAAGCATAAAGGACTTAACTAATCCAACCAAAAGATATGCAAGTGGGTCCTTTCCAAAGAAAACACAAGCCATTTATTGCCCTTGTAGAACTTCAAAATGAGGAGTCTGTGGACCCCTTGGATGATTAATGACTATGGAAAGTTAAGTACAAAAATCTAAAAGAAACTACTAAAGAATTTTGACATATCAAACAAAGACATCAAATAAGAACATGAAATCAGTAGTGAGATGAGACATGGAAAGCATAGATGGTTGAGAGAGAAAGTGGAATGAAGTTCCTTATTAAGGTTATATGAAGTCCCTTGTGAGGTTTTTGGTTAAATGGCCTGATAAAATCTAGTGGTTAAATGACCTGATAAAATCCATCCTTAGTCCAGACCAAAACCAACCATGTTCAATGACTTTGCATTAACATTCTAAGACCACTCCACTCCCCTAAGATACCATAGAACAACCACTCCACTCCCCTAAGATACCATAGAACAACCACCATTCCTTATTTAAGAAGAAAAGATAAGTATAAAGTGAGAAAGGGTGTTAGTTAGCAAGGACCTTTAGGCATGGGTAACATGTCTTTCTAGTCCCATAACCAGTGCTTGTAGCCTGTTTATTTTATCTAAAGGGTGTGATTGGAATTCTTAATTTTTTATATGGGAACCACACCATGCAAAGACTTATTCAACTTCCTGTTATTGGTCAACACATAATGGTAAGAAATCCATGAAAACACATATGCACCGAAGTAAGTAGAAAGGCACAAAGAGTATTGAGTCCCCTTGAAGTCATACCCTATTCAAACCTTTAAATCATTTTCAAATCTAAAAACTACTGAGGTAATAGGTTCATTAAAGTTGTATTAATGAAAAAGGAACCTCATGTTTCTAGAACAAGGAAAATAATAGAGTTTGTGGATGGGTGGATGTTGTGGACTCACTACCTATTTCATGAAAAAGAAATCATGTCCTAGTCATTAGTAATAAAATTCAAAGCTAGAATCTATATACCAACAATCAAATAACCAAATAGCACATGCCTACATCAATCAAACCATATTGTACCTAGTTGGCAATAAGGCATGTTATTATTAAAACATAATAAAAAATAACATCCAAATAAAGGAAAATATACAAGAAATTGTAAAATATTTAAAAAAGATAAAACCTACTAATGATGTTGTAAAATTTGTTTTTAAAAATTAATAATGTAAAAAAAGGTGTAAGATAAAGAATGTGTAAAATAAAAAGCTGTAAAAGTAACAAGGTGTAAAACAAAAAGATGAAAAAATTGAGAAGCTACTTATATAGTTAGCATGGATGGCCATCTCCCCCATGACCAAGTTGAAAGGAGGAGATTTGAAAGATTGAATGTGGTTGTCCATTTGATGAGGCATTTGTTGTACTAGCTTACTTAGGCTCATGGAAAGGTTTGACTTGTTGTATGTTGACCAACTACTTCTTGTCTGGGCTCTCAAGTTTGTAGATGAGCATGAACCTAGAAGGGAAAGTTTTGTAAATGATATAAGGTCCTTCCCACAATATCTAGAACTTCATTCATTGAGGTACATGTGTGAAGTTCTAGTAGAGGACTATCTCCTAGTTAAAATTAGACTTTCCTAATTCTAAGGTCATGGCATTTTTTGTTGAATGTCTTGTGCAACTTATTAGATGACAAGTCCACCAATTAATTTTTTTCTAGCATGTTAAGATTCATTAATCTTTATTTTTATGCTAAAATTAAGTCAAAGTTAAGGTCAAAGCCTATTGAAAGTGTACGAAACTTAGATTGACTATGAAGTGTTGGTAATTTTCCATACACCACCTCATAGGGAGAATAGCCTATAGGAAGTTTTCATGTAGAGTAGTAGGCCTAGAGGGCATCGTTGAGTTTTGTGCTCCAATATTTCTTATATTTGCTAATAATTCTTGTTAAGATCTTTGTGATTTTTCTATTTGTAACCTCAGCATGACCATTGGCTTACGGGTGGTAATGTGTTAGTTTATGTTCAACCCCTAAGCATTACATAAGCTTTTGAAAGGTGGTGCCTATAACGTGAGTTCCATTATTAGAAATTAATGCATGTGGCATACCAAACCTATTTACAACATTTTGTTGTACAAATAGGGCAATAGTAGAAGCTGTATAGTTGGTTACGACTACTACTTCTATCCATTTCATATAATAGTCAACAATAACTACGATGTATGCCTTTCCATTTGACATGGGAATGATGGGACCCATGAAATCAATGCCCCAAATGTTGAAGGATTCTAGTGGTTGAATCTACTTCCAAGGTCCCTCCATTCGAGCAATCATTCCACCATCTCATTGGAGACATTCAAAAGAGTGGACATATTCATGAGCATCAATGAAGATTCTAGCCAATAATACCTTGCCATTAGGATTTTGATGGCCATTGTCAACTAGCATAGTGGCCCCCACAAGGACCCTCATGAGAAACCTAGAGAACATGCAGTTGATCAGCATCAAGGACACACCAGTAAACCAAGTCATTTGTGCACACCTTGTAAAGGTGTCCATTGATCTCCATGAAACATTTCACCTACTACAGAAACTATTATTTTTTTTGGTGGTCCAACCCTTGTCGAATCTTTTGAGTAAGAAGATAGGTGAGAATGTCACCATACCATTTAGGCTTAGTGGGTAACTATTTAGTTATAGCCACAGTAAAGAGGAGTTTGTCAGGAAATAGATTAGATAGTGGGCTTTCCTCCACTTTGTTATCCCATCGCAATTGAGACAAGTAATCAATAACAATATTCTTAATTTCCTTTCAATATATTATCATAAGATTGAATTCTTGTAAGATCACCAGCCACCATATGACACGGGGTCTCACTGTTGGCTTGTTTATGAGAAAGAAAATTGCATTGTGGCCTGTGTGCACAAATACTTTGTATCCAAACACATAATACCTAAACTTCTCTGAAGTAAACACCACTACCATCAATTCTTTTTTTGTGGTAGTGTAGTTCAGTTGTGCATCCATAATGCTTTGGTTTGCACAGTGGATGTAATATGGACATTCTTTATTATCTAATTGCATAAACACAGCTCCTAAGGAATAATTTGATGCATCCATCATAACATAAAATGATATGAACTATTTGGGTGCTTGTAGAATTAGATTTTCTACATGTTTCTCCTTTAGTTATTGGAATTCTTTTTCACATTCCCTAGTCTAGAAAAATGGAGCATCTTTCTTTGTTAGCTCCACCAACAATTTTATGATCTTAGAGAAACTCTCTATGAATCGCTAGTAGTAGCTAATATGTCCAAGGAATGATCAAACATCTATAAAGATTTCTAGTTGGAGGGTAATTCATTGAATCACCCTTATTTTTTCAGCGTTGACCTTAATTCCTACTTCTGAGATTTTGTGCCTCAACACAATGCCCTCCTAGAAAATCAAATGACTCTTTTACCAATTGAGCCTTAAATTTATTTCCATACATGCTTTTAGTACTTACTCAAGGTGTTCTAGGGCTTGCTCAAATATATCTTCATAGGTGGAGAAGGTGGTTCACACTGCTATCAATTTGTTGCTAAAAAATGCTTAAGACTAGGTGTTGGAAAGTGGCAGGAGCATTACACTAATCAAAAGGCATCTTGTGATATGTAAAGGTCCCCTAGAGACTCATGAATGTTTTTTTGCCATGGTCCTTTAGCACGATTTGGATTTGGTCATAGCTACTATAACCATCTAGAAAACTATAATAGCAATGCCTAGATATGTTGTTTAACACTTGATCAACAAATGACAAAAAAAACTGATCCTTGAATGTTGCCATATGCAACATCCAAAATTTGATGCAGGCCTACCACTTGCTACCTTTCTTTGGCACAATCACAAGTGGACCAACCCACTCACTATCCATAATGGGATAGATAAACCCCATATTAAGGAGTTGTTTTATTTTCTCCTTGATGATTTGCTTTAATTTGGGGTTCAATTGCCTTAGTAGCTATTTCTTTGGCTTCATAGTTGGGTTGGTGTAGATATAATGCTGGCATATCCTAGGATCAATCCCTGTGGGTTCAAGATATGACCAAGAAAAGGCTGCTAACCATTTTTGAACCACATGTAATAGCATATGTTTCTATTCTAGAGTAAGATTTGCATTGATTATTACTATCTTTCCACTTTTTAAGAATGCATATTCCATGCTGGTAGGTAGAATTTTTAACTCAAGGGCTTCTTAAAATTTTCAAGAATTTCCAACTCTCCCCAATTGATATCATCATTTGCATCATTAGAGAGTTGGTGATAAGCTTACTCTAGTTCATCCATGCCTACAACATACATTCATGTTAGGCTCTCAATAGGTTCCATGCACATTGTGCTACTTTCAAGTTCAACGGTCAGCCACTGGGTGCCCTCTTGTTTTATGGCTATTGCATACATACACCTTTAAATATTTTCTTCTAGTGAACACTTCTTACATGTGGAAATGGATGCTCATGTAACAAACTAGAATTTTTGTATGCAATTGGACCCTATATTGTTGTATGCGATGCATGGAATTCGCTTCTTCTTAATCTTTCCAAATGCATTTTTCTTAGATATTTCCAAGGAAAGATCTTTGATGCCCATTCTTGCATCAACGGTGATTAGCCATGTCCTTTCCATAATGATTGGGAAGTGCCCTTTATAGTTTCCCACCTTGATTACTAGGAAATTAGTAGAATAAGACCATCCACAAATAGTGGTCACAATGTCTTGTACTAGTCCCACTAGAATAGTGATGGACCAGTTTGCCAATCCCAATCTAATATTGCTCTTCTTGAGTAGTGGCAAGTTCTAGATAGCATACATCTCAGTAGAAATTAAGTTGAAATTGGAACCTGAATCAAGAAGAGCTTTACATGGTTCATTCCTAATAATCTATAAATAAATAAGAGGACCTCCAAGATCAACTATTTTTCTAGGAAGGTTGCCAGCCCAAATCCAATCAGATATGGCATGAGCAAGCATAACAATATGGGTTTTGGGTAGTATCTGGTTTGAAGGGGACTTGAAGGAATTAGATTTAGAGAGAGGTGGAGGAGTAGGATTGCCAACCACATGTGCATGTGAGGGCTTAAGTGGACTATGGGGTCAGAAAAAAAGTCTTTTTTGTGATTTAGTATTTAAACCACTCAGTTGAAAAACTTGCCATAGATTAATGGCCCTAGTAATGTTGCGTTGCTATAGTTGGACTGGAAGTTCACCCTACATAGATGGAGCAAGTGGTAGCTATGTTGAGGGTGGAGGAGTAGGTGCAGGAATAGGAGGAGGATAAGGAAAAAAGGTGATACACCTTCTTACATGTGGAGAATGAGTTCAATAATAGTTGAGAGGGTAGTAGTGAGATTGGAAAGTAGAAATGTGACTAGAAGAGTCACATGGGGATAGGGGTTGCTAAACATAATACCCATATGGATCAGGTTGCTTATAAAGGGATTACTACCTTGGTAGTGCTAGCACTCATGGCTATGGTTACTACTACTATTGATACTACTTGTATGGTTGTGATGGAGTTCCACTTTGATAATATTGTTATTGATGGTGGAATTGCCTAAGATTGCCTTGAGGATAAAGCAATATTTTTGGTGTTTGCCTTTTTGTTAATCATAGATTCAGAGCATCCATCCAAAACTCCTATAAGTGTGGCACAATAGGGTAACATCCCTTAGGATCTTTATAATGGTAGATGTCACACCCACCATCATCATTTGATTCAATTCCCACATCTTCCTCTAGTGTAGTAATCTTGCCCTTACCTCTTTGATTGACACATTTAGATTCCTTGCACCTCTTACAATTATGATTGCTACCTTGTTCTTTGGACTCTTCAATAATTTTTAGGACAGACTAAAATTTACTATACATAGAGTCCCATAACTGATCAACCTTGGCCAAAATTTTAGAGGTAAATTTTTGAAGCAGCAAGGTTTTCTAGTTCACCACCTCTGAAAATGATGATTCATCCTCAGTGTCACAAAATTGAACCTCCCTCTTATGAATGGAAAGATTATGGTTGTACTCTTCTACATTTTTTTTATTTTCTTAAGTCTCCTTCTTCTTTTGCTACCTGCTCAATCTACTATTAAATTTGATGGGCTCTTAATTTTGATAATCATCCCTGGGCATAAAAAACAAGAGTTCTTCTTATTTCAAATTAGATCCCATCTACGATATGGCGAAGTTTCTCTTATTTAGAATAACCATGGCCAGGACATCTCTGCAATAAGGAATAGTATTGTTCCATTATGGCATCAAAGGGTTCATGTGTTCATTATTTCCATTCTTGGATCTACATTCTTAAGTTGAATACTCAAGAGCATGTTTGATATTTGTTGTTGAATAGTTCAAGTATTGTACTCTACCATCTGATGGATTTTGGTTTTAAGGACTAGTACAAGCTTTCTTCTACTTAAATGAGTTTCATAGGAAACAACTTAAGCTTTTGCTAGCTGTTTTCTATATTTTGCAAGGCATAGGCATCATAAAAATCTTGAAGATGATTCTGCGGATTTCAGTTATATTCCCCCTTGAACCTAAGGATATTGTTCATGTCTAGCCTCTTGATTTAACAATCCTAAATGTGCCTTGTATAAATTCTCATTGCTTTGGAATGTTTAGCATGCTTTACGTAGCAAGAAAAGGCTCATAAAGGCCATGAATTGGGTGCCTATGATGCCCTCTACTACCCCTTTGTTCATGGTGTAAGGTCTCTCTTGAATGCCTGTGCTATGGGTCTAGACTTGCTTGATGGTCCCAATGGCTATTTTGGTCTCGTTGGCCACCTGCATCATGATCACACCCCCTATGATTGCATTCAAAGCTAGAAGAATAAGATGATGATGACCAAGGTGAAGAAGAAGGAGGACTAGCATAATCACAATGCTTTCCAACCCCTCTTCAGTAATCATGGCCATGATCACAATTAAGTTTCATGTTTGCATCCCTAACATGACTCTCCTACTTAGATCCCCCTTTGTTATTGGATCTATGCTTGCTAGAACCTAAATTATGGATTGTGGTCTGTAGGTTTTGGTTTTGACCTCCTTCACTGAAGTCAAAGAGAGGATTTTTATTGAATCAGAAATCCATAAAGAAGGATTCTCCACCATCTTTTTAGTACGATAGGTATGGGGAATCATTGAATCACTTCTCCTTCATGGATTCATAGCACTACTCTAGTTGTCAATCCCTTAGACATTATGCATCAGTGGGATGATAGTCCATGGCATCAGTATCTTGCACAACATACTTAGCATGAAGTTCCTGGAGGCCCAACCATAAGATTTTGGTGAATCATTGCAAGAAAAAATTAATCAGGCAACAACATGATGTTGCCCTCTATGTCATGCCACTATAATAGTTCATCTTGGTGTAGGATGAAGGTGAAATTGGGTACGTACTCATTAGGATGAGCATATACCACTCTATATTGTTGGGGCACCTATTGATTTACTCTATTAAACTTGGACAAAGAATCACTCTTGTAAGAAGAAGGCATTGTGTTAGAAAAGAATAAATGTAGTGTGTATCATAAAATTGTCGTAGTATTTTTAATATATGATATGACCGTAGGATTTATTCCAGTGATCTTGAATAATTTTTCACTAAGTCCTAGATAGCACAAATAATTAAAGGTCCTTGGCAATGATGCCAATGATGAGCAGTAAGGTAGCCCTACATCCAACCATATGAATCACAAGTGTTCATGCATGATTTAGTTAAATTTCGTAGACCTTAAGTTCCTAAGTACATAGGTTCTAGGACATGAAATCTAATTGTGATTATCGTTGTCTTCTCAACTACACTTGTGGAGCTTAATTGTATGGTTAAGTGTAATTGAGGCACATAATTTTTATTATTTTGTATATTATTTGTCTACAATTAAAATCAAGTTTAAACTTAATTGATGAACCATTTTAACTAGTCTAATTACTAATTAATAACTCACTATCCTAACATAAGTATCCAGTCCCAGTTTTTGTGCACATCCTAAACATGTACAATGCTACTAGATTACCAAATGTTAAGCATTACTGAGATTACCAAGAGTCATATGCATGCTCAAAGTGATCGTACTTATGTGCTTAATTAATTGCTATTTTTAGCTTAATTCCTTGGAATCATTAAAGGAAATTTCATAAAACATTAAATGCATGAATAAAATATTTAAGTTAGCCAAGGTGCTGCAAGGTTTGATAAAAATGCTTTTCATTATTTTCATGCATATTACCATGCTTAGGTACCATAGTGCTCAAATAAAGATCCATACTATGGGCACTTTTAAAAATATTCTAACTCTAGAGAAAAGAAACTGCAAGAGATTTGTTTTGCTATAACAAAAACTATATGGAAACCATGTTCCCAAGCATTATATTTATAGGCCAACACATACCTCATGATATAGAATATTCGACATCTCATCTTGAAACCTAATATTGGATACTTGAAATTGTGGCTTTGATATCGGAGCCCTGCAAAATACAATTCATCAAGGTGCATGTAAAAGACAAAGAGGCCAAGGTAGAGACTTAAATCGAAGATAAGAACCAAAACACAAGGATAAGGAAGCCTAACCATTTAGAATTTATCAAGAGACTCTTGCTATGGAACAATCAAACTAGGGAGAGGTAGAAGAATCACCAATGCAGGGACAACACCTCATGCTACCACTAGACTATCTTTAAGCTATTTAAGAAAGATCCATCTTAACCACAATTACTGTGGAGATGAACATTGGCCCATTCATGGAATTTACACTAGAAGTAGTAAAGACATAACTTAAGGCATCACCATTATGGCATATCCTATCTGATAGTGGTGGATGGTACCCTGGGGAAACTTACTAGTTTTGGCATAGCAAGGAAGAGGGTAGAATAGTTAACATTGAAGGAATCTTAGTTTCATTTTTGATCAAGGTAATTATAGAAGCTTTGAATACACTTGATGAAGTATATTTTTGTTTGGCTCCAATATTGGGTATCCAATATTGGATACCTAATATCAAGGGCCAAGAAGTGATGTTGGATATCCAATATGGCAAGATGTATGCCAACCTATAAATATAGCACTTGGGTGCATGATTTGGTAATCTTTTGTCCTACCATAGCAAGGCACTTTTACGTTTTCTTCCCTAGAGTTAGAATATTTTCCCAAAGTGCCCAAAATATGAGTCATTAAGTCTATAGATCTTTATTCAAGCACTATTATGCTTGAGCATGGTAGTGTGTGCGACAATAAACATGAGCTTTTTGATAAACCTTGTACGTGTTTAGCTAGATTAACTAATTTATTTATACATTTAATTTTTCATGCAATTTCTTTTAACATTTTCAATAATTAAGATAATTAAGAAATTAAGCTAGCTAGGTTAAATAACAATTAATTAAGCACATAAGTACGATCACTTCGAGTATGTGAATGATGCTTGGTAATCCTAGTAACACTTAACGTTTGGTAATCCAACATTGTTATATGTGTTCAAGATGTGTATGGAAAGTGGTACTAGATATTTATGTTAGGAATAATTAGACCTTGATTAGTTAGTTATATTAAATTAGTAATTAAATTACTCAATTTCCTTCATCCTTTATTTTAAGCACTCAAAATATAAAACATAAAAATAATAAAAATCATATGCCTCGATTACACTTAACCATATCCCTGTATATCACAAATGTAATTGAGAAGACAACAAATGACTATTAGGGTAAGTTCACTTCCTAGAGATTGGTGTACTAGAAGACATAAAATTTGTAGAATTTGAATAGATCACATGAACACTTAGTGATTCATATGGTTGAGCATAGGGGTATTCACTGCTCATCTTTGGTGTCATTCCTAAAGACTCTTTTTGTTTGAAATGTTCACTATTTAGGCATAGTAAAAATCATTACTATTGTTGGATAAACCTTAAGATCAAAATCATTTTCAAGATAAATATAATAATTTAAGTACATTAATATCTTATTATAATTGCAAAATATCTTCTTCTCATAGGCATGATGATACTAAACTACTGGTACCTTAGGAATGTAGGGTGGTATATACTCATCCAAATGAGTATGTGCCTGAATTCACCTCCATTTTGCATCAGGATGAACAACTATGGTGGTGAGATATCAAGGGAAACATTGTAATGCCTCCCAATTGATTTATGTCCAAGATGATGCTCCAAAATCTTAGGAGCTTGGGCATCTAGGATCTTCAAGAAAAGTACGTTGTGCATAAGCATGACCACTAGGACTGCCATCCCACTGAAAGACAACATAGGAGAGATTGACACCAGGATAAAAACCATGAAGCTGTGAAGGGAAAATGATTCACCAAGCCCTTGTTCCTGCTTAACCAAATCAAGAATGAGGATCCTCCCTTTGGGACTTCTTAACATGAAGACTCTCCACCCCTTGATATTGGTGATGGGGATGTGACCCTAAATCTATAGTTCACTATTAACAATATAGGATCAAGTAATAGTACGAGTCAAAGAAAGGGCTTGGGTAAGCATCAAGATGATAATAAAGTTAATGAACATGTCAATGATAAGCATAGAGAAGCTAGTAGACACCATGGTGGTGGTAGTTCTCCTTCCTCTTCATCCTCTTCATTTGCATCTTTTTCTTCTTCTTCAAGTTCTAATAGATCTCATAGAAAGAACAATTGTGATGAAGGTGAATAGTAGGATAATGATAATCACAAAGACCACCATAAATGAAGGGGTAGTAGTGGACATCATAGGCATCATCAAAATAATGATGATGATGAGACTTATCTTGCCACATGAAACATGTTAAATATTGTAGAGGTAGTAAAAATTCCAATGAGGTATGCGAAAGATAGTTGGATTAAGTGATTTAACATGAACAATATTCCTAGATTTGAGGGAGGATATAACTCTAATCCACAAACACATATTCAAGCTTTTCAAGATGCTTTCACCTTATAGAATATTGAAAATAATTGGCAGAAATTAAAGCTATTTCCTAGGACACTCATCAAGAAAATAGAAAGTTAGTATTGGTCCTTGGAGCCAAAATCATTCATAGATGGAATACAATGCTAGATCTATTTTATGATAAATATCAGATGTACTCTTGGGTGTCTAGTGTGAGAACATAGACCCAAGAATGAAAGTAAGGAATACATGAATCCTTAGAAATCACCATGGGTAGATATTATTCTCTCATATAGCAATTCCCTAGCCATGGTTATTCTTAATAGGAACAACTTCACCACATCATATATGGACTCATATCAAAATCAAGAAGAACTCTTGGAGTCTATGCCCAAGGAAGACTATTAGAATTAAGAGCCCATCACATCTAAAGGCTAATAGAGTAGGTAGAAAAAGAAGAAGAAGAGCTAAGAAAACAAGAAGTGCATAAGAATATAATAGGTATCCTTCATCAAAAAGAAAGAAGTCTGATTTTCTGACAATGAGGAAAAATATATGTTTGAAATTTTGGCCAAGGTAGATAAAATGTGGGATATGTTGGATGAAAAATTCCAAATTTCTCTAAAAATAGAAAAATAATTGAGAGAGTAGAGTATTGATCATAACTATAGGAGGTAGAAATAAGTTGAATGTGCCTACCAAAGGGGCAAGGGCAATGCCACTGCAGTTAAATAAGTTGAGACTAAATTAGATCATGATGGTGGATGTGATATTTACCATTATGAACATCCTAGGGGATGTTTCCCCTTTGTGTCACACTTGTAGGAATCTAGAGTATACATGCTAAATCCTAGATTGGCAAGGAGGCAAGCACCCAGAAGATTACCTTATCATTAAGAAAATCCTAGGTAGTTCCACCAACAACAAGCTTACTATCCAAGTGGAGCTCCACCACAATTGTATGAGTAGTACCAGTAGTGGTAGCATCCACAATCATGGGGGATACCACCACTAAGGAAATAGTACCCTTATTGTCAATGAAATTCATATGGATACTATGTCCAACAATCCATTTCTCCATATGACTCTTCTATTCATACCACCTTTCAACATCACTACTACCCTCTAGAGTATTAAAAAACTCATCCTCCATCTACTAGAGGGGAAATACCATATCCCTATCATCCTTCTCATTCTTTTACATATGTCCCTCCATCCTCAACCAATTTACTGCCTACTCCATTGATGTAGAGAGAAATTCTACCTCAGTTGCAAGAACGCAATGCAAATAGGGTTGTTAACTTACAGTTGGCTCCTCAGCTGAGTGGTTCAAAAACTCGATCAGGAAAAAGACCTTTCCTTCAAACTAATAGCCCAACTAAACCATCACATACACCTATACTTGAAACCCTTATTCTCCATCTTCATCTACCTCTAATCCATTCAAGTCCCTTTCAAACCAAACACATTTCAAAGTGCATACCATCATGTAACTCATGTAGTAATCAATTAGATAAAAGTTGGTCATGTTCCTAGGAAACTATCTAATCTTGGAAGTTCCCTTATTTACATTAAAATTGTTGGGAATGATCCTTGCAAGGCTCTTCTAGATTTAAGTTTTGATGTCAATCTAATTTTCCATGAGATGTATAAAACCTAGAACCTACCTCCACTTAATAAGAGTAACATCTATCTCTAGTTGACTAAGCAATCCATCATTGTTCCCTTGGGACTAATGAAGGACATTATAACAACTATTTGTAGGTGGTCCTAACCCATCGATTTCCTTGTGATCTGAATGGAAAATTGCAAGAGGGACTTTCCAATCATCATGGGAAGGGCTTGGTTTAGCATTATTGATGCATGATTAGGGATCCAAGATCCTTCCCTCAAAATCTCTAAAGAAAATGCATTCAAAAAAATTGAGAGAAACAAAGTTTTGTGCATCATGTATAGTGATATTAGGTGCAACTGTGTGTAAATACTATGGACCATTAATAGTGTATCTATTAAAGAATACAATTAGTGTGTTGATATATCTGAAATTCAAAGGTGCTTGTATGTAGAAGCCACAAAACAAGAGGACACCCGATGGCTGACAACTAATCCTAAGAGCAGCTCAACACTTTACATGAAACCTGTTGAGAGCCTAACATGTCTCCACATCGAAGGCATGTCACTGAAGAAATTGATGATACCAATTAAGAAGAGCTAAAAATTCTTAAAAATTTTAAACACGAGCCCTTATAGTTGAAAAATCTACCTACTAGCATAGAATATGCATTCTTAAAAAATAAAAAGTTGGTAATAATTAATGCAAATCTTACTCCTGAACAAAATGAAATGTTGTTAAAGGTGGTCAATAAATGGCCAACAAAATTTCTTTGGTTATATCCTAAACTCATAGGGATTGATCCTAGGATATGCCAATGTCGTATCTACATTGATCTAGCCATGAAGCCAAAGAGGTGGACACAATGATGGTTGAATCTCAAATTGAAGTCGATTTTCAAAGAGAAAATTGAACAACTCCTCAAGGTGGGGTTTATCTATCCCATTGAAGATAGTGAGTGTGTTAGTCCACTTGTGATTGTGCTAAAGAAAGGTGGTAAATGGTGGATCTAGATCAACTTCTAGCTATTGAATATGGTAACATTCAAAGATCACTTTCCATTGTAGTTTGTGGATCAAATGTTGGACACCATTTCTAGGAATTACTATTATAATTTTCTAGATGGTTATAGTTGTTGGCACATTTGGCAATTCCATTGAACAGTAAGAGTCATCTTGAACATTATTGTAAGAATAGGAGAATGTGAATGTGTTATTTCATATCATTGGTATGGAATTTAGGGGATCGCCCATAATGGAATAATGGTGTGGAAAACAAAGAATACTAGGAATAATCATGTTGCTACATACAATAGTCCAAAAATATATTTTTTTTTGAAAAAAAGGAGAGAGGATATACTACCACAACATTTCCTTTTAGTATCTCAAGGAGGTAGTGATAGGGTTTGAAGGAATAAATAGTAAAATTTTTAATATGGAGAAACGTCGGTTCGAGCTTCAAAGGTTACCTAGGCTGAGAGTCACGGAAATGGAAAAGATACGAGTTGAAATTTCTAAAGAAGTAAAAACAGCAAAACCAAAAAACAGAGATCAGACACAAGCCTGTATTCTGAATTTTTCCATTGAAAAAGCATTCAAATTGCGACCCTAGTTTAGATGCGCATAACTACGGAAGGTTTCAGATCTGTAAAAAAAAATGCAAAATCGACTATTTTCTTTGGCCCCAAATAGGCAGCACCTCTGTTGGGCACGTTGTGCCAGAACCTTGCAGGGACATGGGTTCAAAGCCAGTGGAGGAAGAACTCGCATGGACATTGCCACTTTCAAAATAGAAATAGTTTCAGTTTTAAAAATTTTTCATCAAAATGCAACCGATCCGCCCGCCTACAACGACGTTCACTGTGTTCTGCAATGCGTGCACTATGTGGAGATTTTTCTGGCCGTTACAAGGCCATTCTTAACCTACCATACCAGATTCTGTTATTCAGTGATGCTCATATCTATGGCACGTTCACCCTTGACTCTACAATCAATGGCAGGAATTTGAAAGATGATCTGCAGGAACACAAAAAACGCAGGAAGCCCTAAGTGAATTTGGGGCAAAACAAAACAAATTCCAGGTAACCGAAACCCTATGTCCAGGGCCATATGTTCAATACATCATTTTTTTCCAAGATCTTTCTCCTCTGCTCTTCAGCAACCGAACACCATATGGCAACGATACTAGATGCAGTGGCAGAGGCTTCTTCCGCGGTGGCGGTTGATAACGATTTTTGGCAGGGGCAGGATATTTTGGAAGTATTCGATGGCAGTTTCAGGCCTGGCTCCTTCACATTCAAGCCTGATGTTTTGGATTTAAATTTTTCCAGCCATTTTCATACAGGTGCAAGTGCACATAAATTATTTTAGATTAGGTACCATCAACATTTATACCAAGGTAGATATTATATTATCACCTTGTTCATAAAATCACTAAGGGCTTCAATAGTATTCTTAAAAATTTTAAACAAGTAAAAATGAAAAGCTATTAGAGCTATAATTGTAAACAATTATATGGAACTATTGGAATTATTTTTCAAAAG
>MNCI01004788.1:428066-448002 GCA_015680685.1 Gnetum montanum
GGGGGGGGGGGCGGTTCTCAAAAAAAAAGAAGAGGATCACTTTTGAAGAAGGAACTTGATATATTACACTTTGGGAAGGCTAGTAGCTAGCATTTGGGCTCTTACTTGAAGACACACTTTGGGTCTTGGGAAGAGCATTTGAAAAGAAGATTTGTAAAGAAGATTTCTTGTAAGATGGATTGCTAAAGAAAATATTTCAGCCTCTTTGTCATGGTCCTGTGAGTTATGTTTTTTATTTTTATTTTGTTTAAATTGTTTAGCTAGTGGTTTAGATAGTATCATCCTTGGCAAGTAATTTTGGGATTTTTAGATTGCTCTTACTGTTCTTGTTGCACGATTGAAAGTTTTCTGTTAAAATTTTTCCATAGAAGTGCTTGTGTTTAAAAGCCTTAAGATAATTTTGGTAGTTATTTTTATTGTGCAACGTATAGGAACTGCTATTGGGGTTGTTGTAAGAGAGCCTCTGCTTGTAGTCATGTCGTTGAACAATTCAGTAGTTAAGAGGGTTTAGAAAATATTTGGTATTTTGATGGGACCAGAATAGCTTCTTTTTATCTTTAAAGTGAATCTCCGTATTATTTCAATCAAAAATTGTCAAGTCTTTCGAAAGTTCTGTTGAATGCAATTGTTGACATCTATTATCTAGCTAAAATGGAGTCTTGTACGTGGTAGTTTACGTAGCAATTCTTGGTAGCATAGTAGGATTGTCTTGAAGAAATTGCTTGTTTGAGCCTTGGAAGTTTGAATAATTTGTAGACATTGAATTTGGAATAGCTTTATTGCAAAGTGTTTACTCATGTCATTTTACCTTATTTAAATATTTTAGGTATACACAAATCTGCTTTCTTTTCTGTCTATTTCCATCGAATCTTGCTCTATTTCTAGTTTTCTTGTGGAACTATCTCTTTCTCTGGGGAAAATTAGTAGATTCACGGAGTTGTGCTCAAATGTTTTTGCAAAATTTTATTTGTTACAAGTAGGTATTATAAGGACCACGTAGACTAGGTAATTGAACGAAATAGGAACTCTCAACAACTCACAGTACTTGGCAAAGTTGGCTAGATCTCTTTAAAGTAAGTCATTTGTAGTTTATAGACAACATAATCGTTTTATTTTTCACAACCGCATGCTGCAATAGCACACACACATACTCACATTAACTACTGAGTTTATTTGGAGGTATCTGGGCCTTGGTGTTTCCAGAGACAAGCAAGCACCTAAATCCTGTTCGAGGACACTCGTTGGCGGTCGCGTCCCAAATGGTTGCCAACAGTTCTTTTGGCACTAGAAGGAGGGCTAAAAATTTAGCCTCTAGGTTATAAGCCTTATAATTTTAGCATATCAACAATTCTTTGTTGCTATAAAGGCTTAAGAAATTAGATACTATTTTCAGTTCATGACCAAGAAGATTGATAGTTTGGAAAGTTTCAAAGTTTCAAAGGATATTTTAGATTCCAAGACTGATTCTTCATCAGAAGAAGAACAAAAGAAAGTTTTTGAATTGGGAACAAGTAGTGGAGTGAAAACTAGAAGATCAAGAAGATCATCCATTATATCTGGTTGATCAATTCGTAAGAGAAGATCTAGAAAGTCTAAGAGTTCAACATTCGAAAGGAATAGGATGGAAAATCCTTGACAAAGAATTACACCATTAGGATTTCAAAATTAGAATGACATTCCTAAGGTAGTTTACAAATATTTTCCTGAGTCTTTCATTCCTAGAAAAGCTTATTTAGCTGAAGAATATATTCACATGTTTGAGTTAGCTTTAGCTCATGCAAATATTCAACATCAAGATCAAGCTTGTAGGTTGTTTGTATTAAATCTAAAGGATATGGCTCAGATTTGTTATTCAAATTTACCAAGTAATAGTATTACAAGTTGGGATGACATGAAGAATCTTTTCTTAGCCCAATTTGGTAATCAATTAGATCAACAACAACTATACTATGAGCTGATACAAGCTAAGCAAGGAGTTAAAGAGTTAATTAGAGATTTTAACATCAAGTTTCAGCGAATTTGTGGAATCTTCCAAAGACAATATAGGCCATCAGAATAAATGCTTAAAGAAACTTATCTTAAGGTTGTCAACCCCAACATTTCAATTTGGTTAAGGAGAACTCCAAACTTAACTACACTAAATGACTACTTTAGTGAAGCTATACAGTTAGAAAAAGAGTTGAACTTGAATCCTGAAGAGAATATCGCAATTCAAAAAAAAAAAGAGTTATGATTCCTATGTAAGATTTTTCTCGATTTAAAGCTTTTCCAGGTCCATCTCATGTTAAGAAAGAGCAAGAACATGAAAGAGTAGAATCTGAAAAAGGACAATTAATGACAGATATGTCTAACAAAATAGTGAAGCTTGAAGAAGCTTTGGTAAGAGTTAATATCAAGGAAGAAAATAATATCAAAGAAGAAAAGAAAAATAGAAAGCATAAACATCAAGAAACTAAGTTAGCAGAAGATCAGAATGTAAGTGACCTTATTATGTCCAACTTTCTTGATATTGAATCTGATAATGAGTTATCTAGTGTTAATTATGCAAGTAAATCTTCTAGCAATGGATCTAGCGATATTTCTTCTCGATCAAGTTTTGAGGAAGATATGTCTTCAGATGAAGAATGCAATAACAATGATGAAAATGGATATAATCTCTGATCAAAAGATAGATTAACTACTTCTAGACACCCAGATGTTATTACTGATCCATCTACTAAGAGAAAAGCTTTTGAGCCAAATAGAAGAGATAAAAATAAAGGTAAAGACAATGAAGTAGAGCAAAGCACTCCAAATCAGTCTTTTAATAAATGGATAAGGAGATCAAGTTTTATTGGTGATGGAGAGTATGATTTGATTGAAGACCTTCAACATGTCAAGGCCAATATTAGCTTTTATCAGTTGCTTCAAATAGGAGATCAGCAAAGAAAGGCTTTAGAGTTCATTAAAGGTAAAAGGAGAGTTAGAGAATCAGAGTTAAGTTATGTGTCTAATAATGATGAGAAGTTAAAGACCTCATATGATAAAGAAGCTCCTCCTTTCCTTTTGACAATGAAATTAAAGGATAAATACTTACAGAATTGTTTGGTTGATTCTGGAGCTACATCTACTATAATGCCATTATCTATATGTAAGAAACATGGTTTGATTCCTGAAAAATCAAATAAAAAGATTATTCAAGTAGATAAAAGTAGAGTGAAGATTGTGGGTCAATTGCCAAATGTTCTATTGGAAATTGCTTCTAAACCTCGCATTAGAAGTAGAGTAACTATTCAAGTGGCAGATATACCAGATTCACATAGTCTCTTATTGAGTAGAATTTGGAGTAAGAATTTCTCAGGTTACATATCAACAGATTATTCTCATATGTGGTTACCTTGGAAAGGAGAACCAAATCAGATATATATCTATAGTGAACCTATGATGATTAATAACATTAATTCAAATGGAAAAAGTAAGATGGTTGAAAAGGGAGATGTTGAAAATAAAATTTGTACACTCCAAGAAAACCATAGTCCTGAAAAAGAACAATTAAAGCAAGAGGATAAATGAGAGTTATACTTTGATGGTTCAGGTAATTCAAAAGGTGCAAGAGTCGATATTGTTATATTAAAGAATGATTCTCCTGAAATTCTCAAAGAAATTCATCTATCTTTCCCTTGTACTAACAACAAGGCTAAGTATGAAGCTTTATGTATTGGTATGAGAATAGCTTTAGACAAAAAGATCAAAGAAATCACTATAAAGGGAGACTCAAGATTAGTTTGTGAACAAGTAAAAGGTAACTGTGTCGTAAAGAGCTCATTCTTAAGACCTTATAAGCAACTTGCTTGTAAGATGTTAGGTCAGTTTCAACATTGCCGAATAGAGCATATAAATAGAGCATAGAATATTATAGTAGACGATTTAGCAAAGGCAGCTTCAACATTGGATATACAAATATTAGAAAGTTACAAAGATGTCATGATTGAAGAAGAACATCAGCCATCAGTACCAGATAATATAAGACATTTACAAGTATTTGAAGATGATGATCAAGTACTAAGATTTATGAAAAACAAACAAGAATTTGAGGGTCAAGCGATACCTGAAACTTCATCAAATTCCAAAGCTAATTTCATTCCAAAAAGGATGATTGACTTGGAACATGAGTTTAAGAAAAATTTACTTACTGGAAAGGATATACAAAACCCAGATAGTCAAGCTTTTGAGACAGTGAATTTTGGATTAGATAAGATGCCGAAGATGTTGAATGTTACAAAGGAAAGAGATTCGAGTTTCAAGAAAAACTTGTTAACGTGTCTAAGAGATAATTTGGACAATTTTGCTTGGTCTTATGATGATCTTAAAGCTTTTAGGAAAGATGTGATGACACATAAAATCCCTTTAATAGAAGGTTTTAAAATAGTCAAGCAAAAACAAAGGAAATTTAATCCATCATTTGAACCAGCTATTGAAGCTGAAATCAAGAAGTTTTTGCAAGCATGAATCATATATCTAGTACGATATTCTACATGGCTTGCTAACATTGTTCTAGTGAGAAAGAAAAATGGTGATATAAGACTTTGTGTAGACTTTAGAAATCTAAATGATGCCTCAAAGAAGGATAAGTATCCACTTTGAAGAATTGATGAGATGTTGATTAAAGTCTCAAGTTGTCAAGTATACTCTTTCTTAGATGGTTTCATAGGTTATAATCAAATTGTGGTAGATAAGAATGATAGATTCAAAATAGCATTTATCACCAAGTGGGGAACTTTCGCCTACCAAAGAATGCCATTTGGATTGTCAAATGCTGGAGCTACTTTCCAAAGAGCAATGGATTTAGCATTTAAGGATTTGTTAGGCAAATTGGTGGTGGTTTATTTGGATGATATTACAATATTTTCAAATAAAAAAGAAGATCATATTAATCATCTCCAACAAGTTTTCAACAGATGTCGTGAGTTTGGTATTTCATTAAATCCAAAGAAGTGTATCTTCGGGGTTAAATCTGGAAGTTTATTAGGCCATGTGATATGTCAAGAAGGAATTTCCATAGACAATTCCTGAATTCAAGCATTCTAGAATATAGAGCATGCCACAAGTAAGAAATCTCTTAGATCTTTCTTTGGGAAAAGTAATTTTGTGAAAAAGTTCATCCCCGGGTTTACTGAAATTACCAAACCTTTGATGCATATGCTAAAAAAGGATGTCCAAGTAGAGAAGAAACCAGAATCAAAGAGAGCTTTATTAGAGATTAAAAATGCTATACAAGAGGCTCCATATTTGGTAAAGCCTAGACTTAAAGAAGATTTTTGGTTATATTCTTTTGCTTCAAATGATTCTATCACTGCTGTTCTAACACAAAAGGATAATGAAAGTCAAGATGAACCAATTGGATTTTTTGGGTATCAGTTGAAAGGTTCAGAGTTAAATTATTCAGACTTAGAGAAATAAGCTTTTGCAGTCATGAAAGCACTTCAGCATTTTAAATATTATTTGGAAAGTTCATTAGTCCACATTATGCTAATTGAACCTGCAGTTAAGCGATTCCTATCCCAAAATGAGATTGGATTGAAAAGAGGAAAATGGATTATAAAGTTGTAAAGTTTTAGACTTCCATTAGAAATATACAAAAAAATTAAGGGATTGGGATTAGCCATGTTAATGGCCGGAGAAAGTGAAGTATATACGCTTGACACCCATGAAGAGAATTGGTATGATAAAATTCTCAAATTTCTTAGTACAAGAAAAATCCCAAATAATTTAACTGCAAGTCAAAAGAGAGCTTTCTTCAAAAGAGTACGAAGATTTGTTATTAAAGATGGTATATTATATAGAAAGGATTTTCGGGAAGTCCTATTGGAATGTGTTTATAATGATCAAATTAGTTTCATTTTGGAACAATTTCATGATCATTTGAATCTATTTTATGAATCCCCTAAGTCAACTATGAAACATATACTTTGATATGTATATTACTGGCCTTCCATGTATCAAGACATTAGTTCAAAAATTCAAAAATGCTACAAATGTCAAATTCATGGGCTCAAGATTAAAAGGGCTAGAGCCCCTTTAAAGCCAGTAGTTGCAGATAGACCATTTCAGCAATGGGGTTTGGATTTTATTGGTACAATTACTCCTTCAAGAGCTGGACACAAGTTTATTCTCATAGCTACTGATTATTTCACTAAATGATCTGAAGCAAAGGCTCTAAAAGGAATTTCAGCATCATATGTGATTAAGTTTCTAGAAGACCATATTCTCAGTAGATTTAGTCTACCCAAAGTGTTAGTGTCAGACAATGGACCCGCCTTCAAATCCGAAGAATTTATTAGATGGGCATCTAAAAAATCCATTTTCTTATTTTCCTCATCAAATTATTATCCTCAAGGAAATGGTTTAGCGGAATCTACTAATAAAAAGCTTATCGCTTATATCAAAAAATCGATGGATGGGAATCCAAGAAATTGGATTGATTATCTACAATCCACGTTATGGTCAGATCGAATTAGATTCAAGAAAGCTATTGGGACATCACTGTATAACTTAGTCTATGGTTTGCCAGCAAGAATTACAAATAAGATTGTAAGCTCAGCTTCTGAATTTGTACAAAGATATAGCGAAAAAACTGATAAAGATAGAAGTTTCATAACTTTGCTTATTAAAAGAGAAGTTGAAGTAGATAAAACAAGGCATAATTTGTTATAGAATAACTCTCAAGTTAAAAGGTGGTTTGATAGAAAGGCTTTCAAAAGAAGTTTCAAGATAAGGGACCTTGTCTTATTATGGAATATGAAGAAACCAAATAAGTTTACTTCGACATGGATTGGTCTCTTTCAAGTTACAAAGTAATTGTTAGAGGATACTTACAAATTATCATCTTTAGATGGCATGGAATTGCAATTTCCATATAATGTTTTGCATATAAAACATTATTTGGGACAATTGCATACAACTTGAAGATGTCATGACACAAAATAAGATATGTATATAGTATTATGTAAATATTACTAGGAATATAGTATCAATTAATATGTTTAATTATGATTTATTTAAATTAGAAAATAGTTTTCCTTTAAATGAGGCAAGTGGAAGCCTACAAGTGAAACAAGTGGAATTCTACAAGTTTGACAAGTGGGGAAAGTGACTCATCCACCACTTAGTTAGGATTGTGAAAAATGGTTTGAATGCCTAAAAAGTTGGAGACACTTGGGTGGGAGTTCAAATTTTTAGCACCTATAAAAGGAGGGTTAGATTGCTTAAGATTTCATCTTCTTTCAATTCAAGTTTGGTAGTGAAGCTTAGAGAGAGCTAATGGAGTTTGAGAGAGCAATGAGAAAGCGTTTTATTCCATATGTGATGGGATGTTTCCCTGAGCATGTATTGAAGGCTTATCTAAAGGCTAGATCTTGTAGAGCTCCAAAAGAGTGTCCTTTTATGACTTGGTTGTCTGATGAATTTTCTTTTCTCACTAGTGGTTTGGATATAGAGTCCAATATTTGGGGGTGATATCAAGATTGCTCCAAAGAAGAAGAAAAAGGAGAAGAGAAACCAACCTATGAGGAGCCATCATGAAGATGGGGAGAAGCTTTTGTCTCTCGAGAGAAAAATGAAGGGCCTAATGGAGAAGAACAGAAGAGCTCATCCAAAAAGAAAATGAGAAAAGTCCTGAAGAGAAAGCTCCAGTAGATCAACGTGAGAGCTCCACCAAGCTAGAAAGCAACAAGACCACCTTCATCACATCAGATATTTCCTATGAAACAGTTAGAGAGATGAGGATTCCCACTAGGGTAACCTTCACAATTTAGTTTCCATCCCAAGAATAGTCCATGAAGGACTTGATAATGTACAGTTTGATTTTGCTTAGGAATGAGGTTTTTGTCCCATCACACC
Source organism: Gnetum montanum (assembly GCA_015680685.1). Classification (NCBI taxonomy): domain Eukaryota; kingdom Viridiplantae; phylum Streptophyta; class Gnetopsida; order Gnetales; family Gnetaceae; genus Gnetum; species Gnetum montanum. The sequence goes on from MNCI01004788.1 coordinate 435,945, forward strand.
TTATGCTAAATGGGAATTTTCCTCCAAAAATATTTCTATTCAGTTGTAAAATTCAATGAAAATTTCAGTATGTTTCAGCTTTAAAATCAAGTTGCACAATTTTCTTTAAGCTTTTAAGGGGACAGAAATGTTGGCACATTTGGCCATTCCATAGAACAGTAAGAGTCATCTTGAACATTATTGTAAGAATAGGAGAATGTGAATGTGTTATTTCATATCATTGGTATGGAAGTTAGGGGGTGGTCCATAATGGAATAATGGTGTGAAAAACAAAGAATACTAGGAATAATCATGTTGCTACATACAATAGTCCAAAAATATATAATTTTTTTGAAAAAAAAGGAGAGAGGATATACTACTGCAACATTTCTTTCTAATCTCTCAAGGAGGCGGTGATAAGGTTTGAAGGAATAAATAGTAAAATTTTTAATATGGAGAAATGTCAGTTCGAGCTTCAAAGGTTACCTAGGCTGAGAGTCATGGAAATGGAAAAGGTACGAGTTGCAATTTCTGAAGTAAAAATAGTAAAACCAAAAAATAGAGGTCATTCCATAAATGACGCAAGACTGTATTCTGAATTTTTCCATTGAAAATGCATTCAAATCACGACCTTGGTTTAGACACACATAATTGCGGAAGGTTTCAAATTTTTTTAAAAAAATGCAAAATCGACTGTTTTCATTGGTCCCAAATCGGGGGCACCTTTGCTGGGCACGTTGTGNAGTTCGAGCTTCAAAGGTTACCTAGGCTGAGAGTCATGGAAATGGAAAAGGTACGAGTTGCAATTTCTGAAGTAAAAATAGTAAAACCAAAAAATAGAGGTCATTCCATAAATGACGCAAGACTGTATTCTGAATTTTTCCATTGAAAATGCATTCAAATCACGACCTTGGTTTAGACACACATAATTGCGGAAGGTTTCAAATTTTTTTAAAAAAATGCAAAATCGACTGTTTTCATTGGTCCCAAATCGGGGGCACCTTTGCTGGGCACGTTGTGCCAGAACCTTGTGGGGACGTGGGTTCAAAGGCCGTGGAGGAACAACTCACATGGACATTGCCACTTTCAAAATAGAAATAGTTTCAATTTTAAAAATTTTTGCATCAAAATACAGCCGATCCGCCCGCCTTCAACCACGTTCACTGTGTTCTGCAATGCATGCACTATGTGGATATTTTTTTGCCATTACAGGGCCGTTCTTAACCTACCATACCAGATGCCATTATTCACTAATGCTCAGATCTATGACATGTCGCCCTTGACTCTACAATCAATGGCAGGAATTTGAAAGATGATCTGCAAGAACACAAAAAACGCAGGAAGGCCTAAGCAAATTTGGGGCAAAACAAAACAAATTCCAGGCAACCGAAACCCTATGTCCAGGGCCATATGTTCAATACATCATTTTTCTTCAAGATCTTTCTCCTCTTCTCTTTAGCAACCAGACACCACATGGCAACAATGCCAGATGCAGTGGCAGAGCCTTCTTCTACGATGGTAGTTGATAAAGATTTTTGGTAGGGGCGGGATATTTTGGAAGTATTCGATGGCAGTTTTTGGCTTGGCACCTTCACATTTGGGCCTGATGTTTTGGATTTAAATTTTTCCAGCCATTTTCATACGGGTACAAGTGCACATAAATTATTTTAGATTAGGTACCATCAACATTTATACCAAGGTAGATATTATATTATCATCTTGTTCATAAAATCACTAAGGGCTTCAATAGTATTCTTAAAAATTTTAAACAAGTAAAAATGAAAATCTATTAGAGCTATAATTGTAAACAATTATATGGAACTATTGGAATTATTTTTCAAAAGCAATATTTATATATCTCCTAACTTCCTAACTTCCTAAGTTAATACTCCCTAACTTGTTGGACAAGTTACTTGGGAGAGAAATTAGGTAAGATATTTTTGAATATGTAACCGCCTTTGAACCTTATAAAAGGGCTTCAAGGGGGGGGGGGGCGGTTCTCAAAAAAAAAGAAGAGGATCACTTTTGAAGAAGGAACTTGATACATTACACTTTGGGAAGGCTAGTAGCTAGCATTTGGGCTCTCACTTGAAGACACACTTTGGGTCTTGGGAAGAGCATTTGAAAAGAAGATTTGTAAAGAAGATTTCTTGTAAGATGGATTGCTAAAGAAAATATTTCAGCCTCTTTGTCATGGTCCTGTGAGTTATGTTTTTTATTTTTATTTTGTTTAAATTGTTTAGCTAGTGGTTTAGATAGTATCATCCTTGGCAAGTAATTTTGGGATTTTTAGATTGCTCTTACTGTTCTTGTTGCACGATTGAAAGTTTTCTGTTAAAATTTTTCCATAGAAGTGCTTGTGTTTAAAGGCCTTAAGAGAATTTTGGTAGTTATTTTTATTGTGCAACGTATAGGAACTGCTATTGGGGTTGTTGTAAGAGAGCCTCTGCTTGTAGTCATGTCGTTGAACAATTCAGTAGTTAAGAGGGTTTAGAAAATATTTGGTATTTTGATGGGACCAGAATAGCTTCTTTTTATCTTTAAAGTGAATCTCCGTATTATTTCAATCAAAAATTTTCAAGTCTTTCGAAAGTTCTGTTGAATGTAATTGTTGACATCTATTATCTAGCCAAAATGGAGTCTTGTACGTGGTAGTTTACGTAGCAATTCTTGGTAGCATAGTAGGATTGTCTTGAAGAAATTGCTTGTTTGAGCCTTGGAAGTTTGAATAATTTGTAGACATTGAATTTGGAATAGCTTTATTGCAAAGTGTTTACTCATGTCATTTTACCTTGTTTAAATATTTTAGGTATACACAAATCTGCTTTCTTTTCTGTCTATTTCCATTGAATCTTGCTCTATTTCTAGTTTTCTTGTGGAACTATCTCTTTCTCTGGGGAAAATTAGTAGATTCACGGAGTTGTGCTCAAATGTTTTTGCAAAATTTTATTTGTTACAAGTAGGTATTATAAGGACCATGTAGACTAGGCAATTGAACGAAATAGGAACTCTCAACAACTCACAGTACTTGGCAAAGTTGGCTAGATCTCTTTAAAGTAAGTCATTTGTAGTTTACAGGCAACACAATCGTTTCATTTTTCACAACTGCATGCTGCAACAGCACACACACATACTCACATTAACTACTGAGTTTATTTGGAGGTGTCTAGGCCTTAGTGTTGCTAGAGACTGGCAAGCACCTAAATCCTGTTCGAGGACACTCGTTGGCGGTTACGTCCCAAACGGTCGCCAACAATAGTAACTATAACCAAATCTAGATTGTGCTAGAGGATCAGGCCAAAACAACATTCACAAGTCTATGGGGGATTTTTTCATATTGAAAGATGCTTTTTGACTTGTGCAATGTCCTTGCCACATTCCAACACCTGGTCTTGACTATTTTTTAGCAGCAAATTAGTAGTCGGATGGAAGCCTTCATGGATGACTTCTTCACCTATGGGGCTACATTTGAGCAAGTCCTGGATCATCTTATGTAAGTGCTCTAAATATGTGTAGAGATCAGTCTTCAGCTCATTTGGCAAAAGAACCATTTGATGGTCCAAGAGGGTATTGTGTTGCAGCACAAAATTTCACAAATAGAGATTGAGGTTGACACTAAAAAGATTAGGATCATCCAAGGAATTACCCATCAACTAAAAATTGTAAAAGATGTTGGGTCATTCCTTGGACACACTGGTCACTATTGAAGATTCATAGAAAATTTCTTTAAGATCATAAAACTATTGGCTGACCTAACAAAAAAAGATGCTCCATTTGTTTGGACTAAGGAATGTGCAAATGCATTCCAATAGCTGAAGGAGAAACTCATAGAAACTTTAATTCTATGAGAACCAAATTGGTCTAGCTCATTTCACATCATGATGGATGCATCAGTTATGCCTTGGGGGTTGTGCTTATGTAGTTGGATGACAAGAAATGTCTATATTACATCTACTATGTCAGTCAAAGAATTTTGGGCACATAGTTGAACTACACCAACACAAAAAAAGAACTAATGGAAGTATAGTGTGCTCTGGAAAATTTTAGGTACTATGTTCTTGGATACAAAATGTTCATGCATATGAACCATAGTATAATTTGCTTCTTGATGAATAAGCCAATGGTGAGCCCCTTGTGTCATATGGTGGTTGGTGATCTTGTAAGAATTCAATCTAATGATGGTAGATCAAAAGAAAACTAACAATGTGATCACTAATCACTTGTCTTGATTGTGATGGAATAACAAAGAGGAGGAAATCTCATAGTTTAATTAGTTTTCTAATGAATTCCTCTTTGCTGCAACTATAACTAAATAATTACTCACTGAGCCTAAATGTTACGATGGCATTCTCACCTATATTCTCACTCAAGAGATGTCAAAAGAGCTAGACCATCAGAAGAAACAACAGTTTCTTCACTAGGTAAAATGCTTCATGAAGATCAATAGGAAACTCTACAAGATGTGTGCCAACATCCTAGTTCACTAGTGTGTCCCTGATACTAATCAACTATGTGTTCTCCAAGTTTCTCATGAGGGTTCTTATGGGGGACCATTATGTAGGAAGATGCATGGCCATTAAGATCCTGATGGTAGGATATTACTAGCTAATACTTTTTAGGGATGCTACCAATTTATCAGCTCTTGTGAATATTGCCAACGTGATGGTGAAATGATCACTCGTATGGAGGAACCTCAATAGTGGATCAAACCATTGGAACCCTTCAACATCTAAGGCATTCACTTCATGGATTCCATCATGCCCATGTTAAATGGAAAGGCATACATCATAATTGTTGTTGACTACTGTACGAAATGGGTAGAATTAGCAACCTTCACCAATTGTACATCTACTACTACTTAGTTTGTACAATAGAATGTTGTAAATAGGTTTGGTATGTCACGTGCATTAATTTCTGATAATGGAATTCACTTTATAAGCACTCCCTTTTGGAAGCTCATGCAATGCTTAGGGGTTGAGCATAAATTAATAATACCTTATCATCCCTAGGCCAATGGTCAAGCTAAGGTTACAAATAGGGAAATCAAAGATCTTAATGAGAATAGTAAGCAAATATAGGAGAGACTAGAGCATGAAACTGAACAATGCTCTTTGGGCCTACTACTTCACCTAAAAGCTCCCTATAGGCTACTCTTCCTATGAGTTGGTGTACAGAAAATGATTGACTCTTCCAATTTAATCCAAGCTCTGCATACTTTCAACAGCATGTGATCTTATCCTTAACTTAAGTCTAGCACAAAAATAAAGATTAGTGAATCTTAACCTACTAGAAAAAAACCAATTGGTGGCCTTATCATCTAACGAGCTGCATAAGGTATTTAACAAAAAATTCCATAACTTTTAAATTAGAATAGATAAATTTCAACTAGGAGATGAGATCCTCTACTAGAACCCCACACATATGCCATAACAAACCAAGTTCCAAAAACTTTGGAATGGCCCATAAATTATCTTCAAAACCTTTCCTTCTAGGGACATGTTAATCTATAAACTTGAGATCCCAAAAAAAAAAAGATTACAAGTCAAACCTTTCCATGCACTTAAGCAAGCCAGTGAAACAAATGCTTCATCAAATGGACAGCAATGCTCAATATTTTAGATCTTTTCCTTTCAACTTAGTCATGGGGGATATGGTCATCCATGCTACCATTATAGTGGTTCCTTATTTTTTCATCTTTCTGTTTTACATCTTATTATTTTTACAACTTTTTTTTATGCCTTATTTATCTTATTACTTTATTACTTTATTACTTTTTTCCAAATTTTTTTTATAACATCATCAGTACATTTTATTTTTCTTGAATATTTTACAATTTCTTATATATTTTTCTTTATTTTGGTGTGATTTTTTTATTGTCTTCTAATAATAATATGCCTAATTGTGAACTAGGTATGGTGTGGTTTGCTTGATGTGGGCATGTGCTATCTAGTTATTTGATTATTGGTGTTTGGATTCTAGCTTTGAATTTTATTACTAATAACTAAGACATGGTTTCTTTTTCATGAAACAAGTAGTGAGTCCACATCATCCACCCATCCACAAACTCTATGGTGTTTTGATTCTTAGAGTGTGAGGTCCCTTTTCATTAATAAAACCTTAATAAACTTGTAACCTTGGTAGTTTCTAGACATGGAAAGGGTTCAAAGGTTTAAACAAGGTGTGACTTCAAGGGGATTCAATACTGTTCGTACTCTTTTATTTACTTGGGTGCATGGGTGTTTTCATAGATTTCTTACTATTTCATGTTGACCCATAATAGGAAGTTAAATAAGTCTTCGCATGGTGTGGTTCTCATTCAAAACAAAAAAAAATAATGATAATTCAAAGCACATTCCTTAGACAAAATAAATGGGCTAAAAGCACTAGTTATGAGACTAGAAAGACATGTTACCCATGCCTGAAGATCCCATCTAACTAAGGCCTTTTCTAGTTTCCTACTTCTCTTTTCTTCTTAAATAAGGAATGATGGTTGTTTTGTGGGATTACTCTTGTGTCTTAAGGGGATGGACAATTCTTAGAGTGGTGATGTGAAGTCACTAAACATGGTTGGTTTTGGCTTGGACTAAGGATGGGTTTTATTAGGTCATTTAATTACAAACTTTATAAGGGACTTCATGTGACCTTATTTGAGAACTCTATTCCACTTTCTCTCTCTCATCCATCTATTTTTTTCATGTCTAAACTCAATGCCAATGTTCATGTCCTTGTTTGATGTCTTGGCTTTGTGTATCAAAATATTAGATGGTTTGTTATGGGTTTTCATACTTAAATTTCTATAATTATTAATTACCCATGGGGCCCATGGAATCCTTGGTTTGAAGATATGCAAGGGTAACAAAGGGCATGTGCCAGCTTTGGGGAGGATCCACTTGCATACCTTTTGGTTGGGTTAGTTAAGTACTTTATCCTTAGGCATTCTCACAATCAAATCCCTTCGTATGCCTCATCAATGACATCCAATAGTGTGCATCTTCATAATGTGTTTTAGTGAAATCCTCTTTTTTGTTGTTGTGAATTCTTTGATCCTATTCAAGCATTTCATTTCATTTGATCTTTCTAGAATTTAATAATGGATCGCTTATCCATTTCACCCTATTTTTTAGTCTTCCTGCTAATGTTATTAAAATATTTCCAGCACTTCAACTAGATTAAATATTTTATTTATGCATTTAATATTTCATGCAGTTTTCTTTAATTTTTTCAATAATTAAGCTAATTAGGTTAAATAGTAATTAATTAAACACATAAGTATGACTGCTTCGAGCATGTGAATGATGCTTGGTAATCCTAGTAACACTTAACATTTGGTAACCCAACAACATTATACGTGTTTAGGGTGTGTATAGAAAGTGGGACTAAATACCTATGTTAAGAATAATTAGACCTTGGTTAGTTAGATTAAATTAGCAATTAAATTACTCCATTCCCTTCATCATTTATTTTACACACTCATAATATGAAATATAAAAATAATGGAAATCATATGCCTTGATTACACTTAACCATACCTTTGTATATCACAAGTGTAATTAGAAAGATAATGAATGACTATTAGGGTAAGTTCACTTCCTAAAGACCATTGTATTAGAAGACATAGAATCTGTGAAATCCAAATGGATTGCATGTGAATGCTTAGTGATTTGTATGGTTGAGCATAGAGGTATTCATCACTCATCAATACCTAACGAAGGGGTAAGGTTAGTGCATCTATCTACCCAATCTGATCCTAAAATGAGAAACCTATGGTTGAAATGGGCTTATGGAAAAGAAGATAAGGGCTATAATGAGCTAACTCTAGAAGAAAGAATTTACTTTAAAATTTGCACATATCCCATATTTCTAACAAAAGGACTCAACAAACTATCCACTTATGTGGCTAAAGGAACTGTGATCCTAATAGGCAAATACAATGCCAACCTTGCATAACTCTACTTTATGGAAATACATAGGTGGTTTGAAGAAAGAAAGGTATGGAAGCCAAAACATCCATTCCTTTGCGTTATCGAAAAGCTATGTAGGTGACTTGAAATCCTAGGATACATAAACAATGTTCCAAGGAGAGCCTAAAATGATTCATACACTAAGTTGCTTAAACCAACAACACGTAGGAAATATTAGGATAAGGAACAAGGACAAGAACAAGAGAAACAATAATACCAAAAATAGGAGAAACAACACCAACAACATTAGGAGCAATAGCAACAACAAGTTTCACTATCATCGCTGTAAGATTATAGACCATTGATGAATCATCTACAATAAATTATAGAAATCATCAACTAGGGAACAAGGGAGGGCTAATCTTTATAGAGTTATTGATAGTGCCATCCAGTCCATAGTTTTAGTAGATCCAACAAGTGAAAAGATCTCACTACAGTTAAGAGGAGAGGTGCAAGAGTAATAATAGATCTTTGGGAATGCTACATCATTCCAAGTGGTGCTTGAGATTAGAGAAGGAGCCATAGTAGTGATAATGAAGCATAAGGATGTAGCAGGAGTAGCATAGGTGATCACCAATCACATTAAAGAATCTTTCAACATACTTGTTGTGTCATTAACAAATCTAACTAGATCCAAAGATGCTCAAATGTTAGCCGAAACCTTGATGGCTCTTGCTAACCATGAGAATGTGCTAAATAGGCTACTATAGACAAGGCAAGTCATGACAACACTTTTTGACATCCACAGTGATGTCACTATAGTATAGTCTAAACTCATCACTACCAAAGGAAAACTAATCATGGAAGAGATAAGGGTAGAGCATGTAGAAAATGAAACTCTAAGATTACAAGAAGAGCTTGCAGCCTAGAGAGCTAAATGTAGAGATCCTACAAAACTCATTGCACTAAAATAGATAGAATAGTTTTCGATTGAGTAGATGAATAGCTTGATTAAGAAAAATAAATATATGGTAATAGAAAGAAAGTGGTATGAAATGCCTCCGTACCAAAAGCACATACATATGCACATATCAACACACCTACAACAGTATAAGAGGAAAATAAACAACTTGTTGCTAATAACATGAGGTTGACCACTGTCAAAAAGCATGAAAACATTTTAGAAGAGAGCATCCACCAGTTAAGGGAAAAATTGGTGAGGGTCAACCAAGACATGAGTTGCCTCATAAGAGAAAATTAGACCCTCTTAATGGAGGAGGTACATGTCATCCAAAAAAAGTTAGCCATTGAAATAAGTGCATGGTAAAATAAGGAAAAGAAACATGAAAGGCTCAAGGAACACTTCCATGATCACATGAACATGTACAAGCAAATTAACAAGAAAGATATCTAGATGGTCAAAGCTAGAATCAACACCATGTAAGCATAGAATCCTAATTGGAAACCTATCTTGGATAGTTATGCCCTTGTCCATCAAGAAAAAGTGAAAAAAAAAACCTACAGATTGAGGATCTGAAAAAATACATGGGGTTAGCTAACCTCTATTATGTTAACTTAGCCATGATAATAGTTGGTAGGCCCAAGAATGAGCTAGAATAGCAAGTAGTGGCAACATATTCTTTGTATGAAAAAGATTTTGCAGATCATAAAGATAATTTGTAGAAACTCCAAGTGGAAAACTTTGAACTAGAAGTAGTGAAGCCTAGCTACCAAGGGCAAAAATATGTAATAGAAAACTTGGCTAGAAGATTGACAAATTATCATGGACTACGTGAAAAGGCTAGAGTTTTTGAAGAAGAAAGGAGGCAGTTCATAGCCTAGTATGTCAAGGTAAATTAGATGTTTTTGTAGATATCATGCCCATGGGATGTACTTGCTACATCACACATTGCATAACAAGCATGGATAGTACATGATCCAAGAATGGAAGAGAAGAAGCTTTAGGAACTCTTAAACCAATATAGATTTTACAGGCTTGATGCCAAGGAGAAGCAACTGATGGAGGAGCAATTTCCACTCAAAAATACATAAGGTTACATCAAGCTTCACCAAAATTTTGTTTTTGTTAAAGTTGGCATGTCATGTTTTGTGTAATTTTTGTAAACACTATTATGGCATCTAAGAGTGATGTACATAGTAGTATATGTCCTAAAAATCTACCTTCCAATTTTGTAAGGAACTCCATCCTCATTTTGTTTTAACTTGAGGACAAGTTTTAAGTTAGTAATAGGGGTATGATAAATCATATTTTTGGATGGCTAAGATATTGGACATCTAATATCGGAGCATAAGCTACAATTTTAGATATCCAATATCACAAACAAGTGTATGCCTATAAATATGACACTTAGGGGCACATTCCAAAAGCAAGTTTCATTTCATCCTTAGTGAAATTCTCATAGTTTGTTTTCTTGATTTTAACACTTAACACTTAGTAGTGTATGCTTGTAGTGTGATGTTAAGTAATTGAATGGAGTATTTATTTGAGTGGAATGTACTTAGACTCATTTAATGACTAGAAATAAAGATTGAGATTACTTTGCATCATTACAGCATCACTTAGATTTCTTTATTGTCTACTTAGAGTAATGTTTACTATTTTGACTTAGTATAACATTTATTGTTTTCCTAGTTACTAATTTACTTTCTATGCACTTTACTATTACTATTATTAAGTAGAATCAATATGATTGCTTCTAAGCATTAAGTGTGATCATTTGGTAACCTAGTAGTATTATCATTTGGTTCACCCAATAATGAGATACTTGGTAATCCTAGTAACATTTACATAACTCTAAGATGTTTGCGGAGAATCAAGAACATATGTTCATTGCACTAGGCTAGATTAGATTCATTTAACATTACTTGAATTTAGAAACCAGTTCATTTACCTTATGTTCACTAGGAGTAATATGGTCCTACAACATCAACACATAAATAGCTCATCGTGAGTTAAACCATATGCATTGATTTTACTAGTTCACATGGGAAGACAATGATTGCAAAATTAAACTAATTACTAGCATAACTACATTACCTTCTCCATGAAATTTGACTAGGCTATGCATGAACACACATATCTCATATGGTTGAGTGTTGGATTAGTTCATTGCTCATCACCACCTTAGTCATATTTTATGAGTTTGTATTCTTAGCATTTGAAATTTTGTGTTTGTAGTGTTAGGGAAGGTTGGTGGCTAGAATGAGCAACTCTAGCTTTTCGATTCACAAGATCATGCATCCTTTCAACAAGATTTGGAAGAAATTGCACACAAGTTTCAATTTTGGTCACAAAAATAGTGAATAGTAGTGCATGTATTTTTGTTTGATTTTCATGCCTATTCTGCTCAATCATGTTACAACATGAAAAGATTTTAAATAAGGAATAAAATAGCTTGTATTACAAGTGGATTCTCTAATATATAATTATTTTTTTATTATGATTATAGAGATGGAAATCTACATTCTGTATGAGGATGTGAGGTATTGTGGATATGAGGATGTGCATGGAATGTGGTCTATTTGATAGGAACTCAGATGAAAGTCACTGTTGTTGCTGGTTGAAAACATCAACATGGAAAATATGCCAAATTTTTGCAATAGGACTTTCATTATAGATGCTTTTCATTGAAGGATGAATGAGAAAGCTATTTGCCAAAAAACATGGTTTGTCTAATGTCCTGACTCTGTCTTTTTATGCATAAATGCATTATAATGTCCTATTTTGTTAATCATATTCGAATGTAGTAGGGATGTAATTACAATTTTATATCTTATTTTGAAACATTAAAACATTGAAGGTAGTTTCTCTTAGTTAAGCCAACACACTAAGGGTTAGTTTGATTTATGCTGATAATCATCTTAGCATTATCTCAACTTAATTCATGCTTAACACTCAAATTATAGTAACATCAATTATTTCTTAATTGCAAAATTTTTTAAGCTAAGCTAATATCATAGAAACAACTAGTGTAGTGTTTTACAACACACAAAGGGATAATTTGATTAGTGTCTAAGACACTTCATAAAGTAGTATTTGAGATAGTTTGGTACATGGAGATAGGAATTTAAACATATTTGTAGATTATTTTGCTGATATGTTCTTGAAATTGCATTTTTTCTTTGGCCATAAAAAATATCTATGAGAGGATTTCTGA
>MNCI01004790.1:1232-21162 GCA_015680685.1 Gnetum montanum
TATTGCCATACACAACTTGTGTTCAGGTTACAAAGTTGCTCGAATAAAGAGACGTTCACTCTAGGACTCCTACTGCGGGCACATGGGAAATTAATCTAACTCTGGAGTGTTCAAACTGCCAGAGCTTCGCTACTTCTAGCCAGGATTGGGAAATGAAGGAAGTGCCACCTCTTATTTATAGATATGGTGACGGACCGCGATATCGCGTACGCGATATCGTAGGAAAGGACGCGATATCGCAGGGGATGCGATATCGCGGCAGACGCGATATCGTGTATGCGATATCGCGGCCTGTGCAATTCGCGTCTCATCAGTAATCCTTCAAGAGTTCGATTTAACAATAGTAGATCGAAAGGGCACCGAGAACGTAGTTGCTAATCATTTATCTCGGTTGCATTGGGAAAATAAAGAGAATGAATATGCCATATCTAATCATTTTCCTGACGAAATCCTCTTTGCCGATGTAGTGAGAAACCAACCCATGGGAACAAATTGATATAGTAGCATTCTTACTTATCTCTGCTCCAAAAAAATGCCACAGGGGATGGACTTGAGGAAGAAGCAATGGTTTCTTCAAAAAACCAAGTACTTCATGGAAATCAAGGGACAACTCTATAAAGTCTGTCCTGATGGCTTGGTTCGATGGTGTGTGCTCGATGAAGATCAGTTAAGAGTTCTCCAGGATGCTCATGAGGGTCCTTGTGGAGGGCACTATGCAGGGAGACGAATGACCATTAAGATCCTACTTGCAGGATACTACTGGCCAACACTATTTCAGGATGCCCATCAGTTTGTCCAATCCCGTGAGCACTGTCAACGGGATGGTGGAATGACTACTAGAATGGAGGGTTCGCAACAATGGATTCAACCCTTAGAACCCTTTGATATTTGGGGAATAGATTTTATGGGGCCTATTACACCAATGTCCAATGGGAAGGCTTATATTATTATTGCTATTGACTATTTGACCAAATGGGCTGAAGCAGCAGTTGTAACAGATTGCACATCATCTACAGCTGCATGATTTGTACAACAAAAAATCGTAAATAGGTTTGATGTGCCACGTGCACTCATGTCCGACAATGGAACACATTTTACAAGTGCAACCTTTCGCAAGTTGATGCAACGCTTAGGGGCAAAACATAAATTGACAACACCTTATCACCCCCAAGCTAATGGCCAAGCCGAGGTTACCAATTGGGAGATTACAAGAATATTAACGAGAACAATTAGCAAATTTAGGCGAGATTGGAGCACGAAACTGAACGACGCTCTTTGGGCATACCGCTCCACTTGGAAACTCCCTACAGGCTACTCTCCCTATGAGTTGGTGTACGGAAAACTCCCAAAACTTCCAATTCAAACTAAGCTCCATACACTGTCCATGGTATGTGACCTCCACCTTGACCTTAATTTAGCACAAAAATAAAGATTGGGATTTCTAAACGTGCTAGACTAGAATCGATTGGTTGCCTTGTCATTAAACGAGATACACAAGGCACATAACAGACAACGTCATGACTTAAAAATTCATTGGGTTAAGTACCAACCAGGAGACAAGGTCCTTTATTGGAACCCTGCACATGTACCACAATGTAACAAATTTCAAACATTGTGGGAAGGATCCTACATTATCCATACGACCTTTCCCTCGGGAGCCATGACAATATACAAGCCTGAAACCCCTGATAAGAAATTACTGGTCAATGTGCAACAAATCAAACCTTTCCATGAACCAAGAACAGCCAGTGCAAATTACACCTCTGATAGCGGACAACCATGCTCGTTATTTCGGGCCTCTCCCTTTCCATGCATTCATGAGGGAGATGGTCACCTATGCTAATCATTTGAGGCCCTCAGTTCTTTTAATTTTTTGTTTTACACATTTTTGTTTTATAAATTTCTTTAAATTTTCTTGTTTTTGTTTTACAACATCATTATACTTTTCAGTTCTTTTTGTGTGTGTGTGTGTGTGTGATATCCATCTTGTCAAGTTTGTCATTCAATAAGTGTTCTTAATGATGGTATGAACTATTTTTCTATTTTGTTGCTAATGTTTGGTTTTTACCTTCAAGTTACGATGTTGATACTAAGGTATGGTTCTTTTGATATAGCAGGCAATGAGTTCACTTCATTCATACATCCACAAATTTCTAGGGTCTCTCTCGGCTTGGAAATGTACAGTCCCTTTTTAAATAAGAACTATCAATGAATCGGTGACTGGGCATTTCTCAAACTAAGGAAGGACTCAAGGATTGAAAAGGGTGTGGCTTCAAGGAAACTTGATGCATTTGTGTTGGCCATTGTCTTAGGTGCTTGGATGTTTTCTTCTTAAGTTTTCCTTCCCATTCTGACATTGATCCATTATCAGGAAGCTAAGCAAATAAAAATAAAAAAGTCTTTGCATGGTGTGGTTCTCACGTATAAACACAGAAGAAAAAACTGTGAGAATTCAAAGCACACCCCTTAGATGAAATAATCATTTGGGCTACAAGCACTGGTTATGGAACTGAAATAAACATGTTCCCTCTAACTAAGGCCCTTCTCGCTTCCCATTCTCTCCTCCTTGTTTCGTCAGAATGGTGGTGGCTCTTTGGGAAGGCATTCTTGTTACTTCAAGGGGATGGATTGGCCGAATGCATTAATGTGAAGTCACTGGATGTGGTTTGTTTGAGGCCGGACTTGGAATGGGATTTGCTAAGTAACATTAACCATGAAACACACAAGGGGCTGTACACCACCTTGTTCTTGGGATTCCATTCCATTCTCTTCTCTCCATCCTTCTCTCCATTGTTCACCTCATTGCCAGTTGTATCATTAGTGTATATTTTGGTTGATGCATTGTTTTCTTTTTGGTAAATTCTTGCAGTTAAGACTTTAACTCTTGTTCCAAATGACATTCCTAAAGCCTATGGAATCTTTGAATGTGGGTTTGTTAGGGCATTAAGGGCATGAGCCTGCTTTGGGGAGGACCCACTGACATTACTATTTGGTGCATCAGTTAAATTCTTTCCCTTAAAATTTTTGCAATCCACTTTATTTGTTCATTTCCCTCTTGACATCCATTTCATCGACTTTATAGTTGTCTCTTTTTCTCCATCTTTCTTGTTCTTTTTCTTTATCCATTCTATCACTACCAGAGGTTCGCTATTCATCATGGGGGTCCAAACCCAAATTTTTTGATTTTTTCCTAACCCCTACACCTTCGGTAGTCACCACTATGATATCTCCAGATCCGTATCAGCCATACCACAACTCAGCCAATGGACCTTTCACCAAAGTAAGGTATCAATTGCATTATGATTTATGTACCCTTGCTAATATAAAGACTGTGTTATGTGTGCAGATGGTAATCATGCAACAATGGATTGGATTTGGAGGGAACACTTGGAATGGATCGGTGCTGAAGCAGCTATGCAAAGAACGAGATGGATGGTGCCCTTACAGATGGACAACGAAAGGTGCAATCTTGGCATTAGTAGCAGCAAAATTTCTTTCTCTCTCTCTCTTTCTCAGATGCCAAATAAGGCCTGATGTTAAATGTATAAAGTGTTTACTCTTGTTGTTGTGAACACTAGTTTGTCTTGTCTTGTAATGATGATCCGTTCACATGTCATCCCATTCACCATTAGTTCCATTCAACTCAATAATCCCATACCGTCCCAATATTTTGTAAGGAACTGGAGGACAAGTTTTTATTCAGTCATGGGGGTATGATGGGACGCAATATCGCATGGGCTGCGATATCACGTACATGATATCGCATCTGCCACGATATCGCATCCCCTACGATATCACGGTGCACCACCAAGTCTATAAATAAGAGGTGGATTTCCCTTGTTTCAGCATCTAGATCTAGACCCTTAGCGAGACTTTGGCAATTTTACCTCTCCAGAGATAGAATAATTTCCATGTGCCCACAGTGGAGCTCCAAAGTGAACGGATCTGTATTCGAGAAAATATTGTACCTGAATACAAGTTTGTGTACGGAAATAAAGATGAACTTGTTGGATAAACTTTGCAGTGCATGGACTAGGCTAAATAGGACTTTATTTATTGTTCATTATTTAAATGCTTTATTAGCTAATTAAATCTCTCTCAACCCTTCTCCCATAGTTAAGTGCATTCAGTACGACTGCTTCGAGCACGTGCATTATGCTTGGTGATCCCAGTAATGAATAGCATTTGGTAACCAAAGTTGCATTGGTTTAGGGTGTGAACGGTAAGTGGGAACAAATACTGATGCTAGGTTAATTAAGGCTTAGTTAGGTAGTTAAAGTTAGTTAATTAGTCTCTTCACCCTTCACCTCATTAGCATAGGAGATAAAACATAAAAACTATAAAAATCACATACCTCAGACTTACTTAACCATACAACCGTGATAAATACAAGTAAGTCTGGGAAGACAACGAACGATTAACCTTAAGTGTTCCATGAGGTGTGTAGGCACTTAGTCTGTGGAGTTTAACCGGATCGCCCATGTAACGCTCGTATTTGTATGGTTGAGTATAGGGGTACCTCACCACTCATCAATATCGGACCCCTATTATTGGACCCCTGTTATTGGGTATAAAATATTAGGTTTGATGAGTCCTGATATCGGACCCTCAATAGTGGGTACTCGATATCAGGGCCTAACAAGCAATATCGGATATGTGATGTGAGCCTATAAATACATAATGGGGCACAAAGGAAAGAAACAGTCAGTCAGTCGGTAGTTCAGTTAGAATTTCATTTTCATTTTTAGTTCTTCTCAACCATTTTTCCTAGTGCATGCCCATAGTGTGATGATTGTAATTGCACGACACCTTTATTTGAGTGTGATGTACTTAGACACGCACATGACTAGAAATAAAGATTGAGATTACTTCATCATTGCAACATTCACTTAGTTTAATTATTTAATTGTTATTCATTGATTTATTAATTAATACTTCTTTACCCTTAACTCTTATCCCTATTATTAAAATTGGAATGAGTATGACTTAATCACAAGCATTTAAGTATGACTACATGGTATCCCAGTAGTGTACCTAGGATATGCACTTGGTAATCCCAGTAGTAGTCATACATGAGGTTCAAGATGTGTATAGATGCTCATTGCACTTAGGCTAGTTTAGATTCTCTCCCCTATTTCCTATTAGCTTAACTCTCTCTCCCTTTTCCTCCTAGCTTATTCAGAGTTATTTTCCATTGCCTCTAGCAGTAGCACTAGTCTAGGACCACATCATACACCTCACTCTGGACTAAACCATATGTGATAAAGTAAATACTAGTCTAGATGGAAAGACAACGAACTACAATCAACGAGTAACTATCTAGATACCACAACTAGCTCATCTGTGGAGTTCAATCGAATCGTGTGTGAAATGCTCGTATTCGTATGATTGAGTGTAGGGCTACCTCGCCACTCATCATTGGTGCCGTTGCCAAGGATGGTGCTAGTTATCTAGATTAGTTATATCATACGAGATCACTATAATAAAGTATTAATGATATAGATTTTAGATCAAGAAATTAAATTTAATTAAGTCACACAAAATTCACAACAATGCCTCTTTCACAAGATAGTGATAACACAACATCTAGCGAGGTAAGTCATTAGGGAACTAATGAAGACAAAGTTTGGAGTACTCAACCTTATGTAGGAATTCCATATGTTCATGAGTATTCCAACGATACTCAAGGATTCTTATTAGCCAACTTCGACACCTCTAGTAAGGATGGGAAAACCCATAGAATGAGGAGGCTTGAAAGGCCTAGGAACTTCTCAATAACTAACAAGAATTTGTTATGGGATGATTGGAAAACTTACAAAAGTCAGGACAAGTTTTTCAGTTCTTTCTTTTCCTCTACTCCTTCAATGTCAGATCGTGACATGGATGACTATCTTTCAAGGGATCAAAGTAGAACTAAAAATCGAGTTCACAAAGAAAATTGAGAATGCCAACATGAACAAGGACAACATCATCTCAACTCGCAAACTTACAACCTACTTAGTGATGATGAACCCTTGTTGGCCACTAAGAGCCTAATTCCTATACAAGAGGTTTTTCAAATATCTTGTAGGCCTTGCAAAGAAAGGTGTCTACCCAGGCTTGATTTAAAAAACTTCTTTACTGATCCTTAAAACCAAAATCAATTTGTAGTTGGATAACAATGGTAGAACTATTTACTGAATGATATTAAACCTATGCCAAAGTGTCGGCCTTGAGGAGAAAAATCCAAGAATGGAAACAAGGGCAACATGAACCCTTGGACATGGCCTTAGAAAGATATTATTCATTGTTAAAAAAATGCCTAGGCCATGGATTTTCTGAGGAAAGGCTAATGTACCACATCATAGATGGGCTTCGTAATGAAACAAGGAAAACCTTAGGGATGTATGCCCTAGGTCAAATATATGAACTATGGACCCACCAATTCCAAGAGCTTATTAAGTAGGTAGCAAAAGAAGAATGAGAAATGGCTAAATGGGAGAATGTCAAAAAATCTCAACAAGACCAAAATCTCCAATTTAACAAAGGTCCATAATCATGAAAAGGAGAAATCAACTCATCTTAAGGAGGTGGAATAATCTTTGCTAGTACAAAAATCACTAGATGAGATGGAGGCAAAGATCAATAAGATGATGGAATGGATGGATGAAAAATGTGGACAATATGCCAACATTATTAGAGGTAGAACCATGACAAACCAAGAAGCAGGACAAAACATCCTTAGACAATAGGAAAGAAGGGTCGAAGAGAATAAGACCTCAACTGCCAATCATACATATCAATGTAATGTTTGTCTATACGATCACCCCAGAGGCCAATGCCTAATCTTGTGACATTTACATGAGCATTTGCAAGGAATGCTACATCCAGAGTTTGTACAAAAATACTGTGTTCAATCACGGTGGCAAAAATCCCAGTCATGGGGAGGCCACCCTCGAACTGGTCAAACCTTTCATATCATCCGAACCTAAGCGCTTACCAAGTTCAACATCCTATTTCCCCAACCAGGTCAACATCTTCTATCGCATCACATTGTTATTATTATCGTAAGTACTATCAACCCATGTCCTTTCCAGCATGATCACCACCTCATGTTCCTTATACTTCTCCTTACCCTCAATATTCTCATCATTCACCTCCTTCTACATCGCCACTAGTTGTTCCAGAAGGTTTTGCACCACAACACTAACCCATGAACATCACTTGTGCTACTACTATCAATAACAGTGGAGGTCCTCCACAACTTCCTTTCTTTAGCCATGGCTGTAGAAAGGGACAACATCATTCTAAAACCACTGCATTCTCCAACCTAGCACAAGTGCAACACTATGGTGCATCTTTCTCCTTGAACCCAACACCTCATGTTACTTTATTAGGACCACTAATCAATACTCCAACAACCATGCGTCCTAGTGAATTTACCCACTAAGGAAGACATATCGATCCTTGCATACCATCTTACAGTCACAGGTGCCATAGTGGGTCAGCTCCTTATCACATGATCACATCTTATAATCTACCCCACTATGCCTACTACAATCAAGTGTGTGAACCCCAATTTGGGTATATTCTTACCACCACCTCAAAAGACACATGGTGGTTTGGATATGACTAGACTTCAGTGTTTCCAAAATGCTTGGATCCAAATTTTTCATTTATTAATTCTAGCCATACTCAAGGGATTAGTCATGGGGGATATCCTCCATTCTAATAACCAGAATTAATAAATAATTTTCATTTTCTTTAATTTTACAATTTTTTGTTTTCCAGTTTTTCATCTTTCAATTTGTTGTTTTATCTTTTTATTTATCGTTTCATCTTTTTATTTATTTATTATTTTATATTTTTGTCTTTTTATGGGTAATCTCATCTATGAATAAAATACTCATGTGACCTGTTGGTTGAGGTGTTGTTCTATGCTATCAAGTGTTGAGGAACTAATTATTTAGATAGTGAGCTGATGGGACGCGATATCGCATAGGCTGCGATGTCGCATCCCACACGATATCGCATAGGCTGCAATGTCGCATCCCACGCGATATCACGGTGCGTCGCCAAGTCTATAAATAAGAGGTTGCTCTCCCTTGTTTCTCATCCTAGGCTTAGACCATAGTGAAACTCTAGCAGTTTGATCCCTCTAGAGATAGTATATTTTCCATGTGCCTGTAGTAGGAGCTCCAAAGTGAACGGATCTTTATTTGAGCAAATATTGTACCTGAACACATGTTTGTGTCCGGTAATAAAGACAAACTTCTTGGATAAACCTTGCAGTGCATGGAATAGGCTAAATAGGATTTTATTTATTGTTATTTATTGTTTATCATTTAAATTCTTTCTTAGTTTATTAAATCTCTCTCAACCCTTCTCTCCTAGTTAAGTGCCTCAGTATGACCGCTTCGAGCATGTGCATTACGCTTGGTGATCCCAACAACTATTAGCGTTTGGTAACTAAGGTTGCATTGGTTTAGGGTGTGAATGGTAAGTGGGAATGGATGCTGATGCTAGATTAATTTAGACTTAGTTAGTTAAAGTTAGTTAATTAGTCTCTTCAACCTTTCACCTCACTAGCATAGGAGATAAAATCGAAAAGCTAAAAAAATCATATACCTTAGACTTACTTAACCATACACCATGACAAATACAAGTAAGTCTGGGAAGATAATGAATAGTTAACCCTAAGTGTTCCATGAGGCGTGTAGGCACTTAGTCTATGGAGTTCGACTAGATCGCGCGTGTTACGCTCGTATTCGTATGGTTGAGTGTAGGGGTACCTCGCCACTCATCATTGGCATTGTTGCCGGGGACTAAGTGTTTGTGCGCTAAGTAGAACATAGGAGATCACTCACATTTTTGGGAGCTTAAACGAACCTTAGGGTTAATTAAACAAAAAAATTATATAACGGTTAAATAGTACACTGATAAGACACAATGTCTTCTTCTTCTTCTCACAAGAGCATTACACCACCTAGGGACAATACAAGAAATAGTCGAAAATCTAAAACACATAACCAAAATCAGCCAGTTCCTCAATAATATAGAGTGGTATATACTCATCTCGATGAGTATATACCTAATTTTACTTTTATCCTCCATCAGGATGAATAGATGCGCTGGAGAGACTTGTAAGGTAACATAGTGTTACTTCCAGATCGTGCAGTTCCCAACATGCTCTTTCGTGCTTTGGCACAGATTGGCATGACTCAGTTCTATGCTGATTAAGTTATAGGTGATTTTGACATGAGGGATTACCATTCCACAGCCGCACAATGTCTAAGGGACTCAAAGCAAGAGAGCCAACATACACTGTTGAAGGACAAAGAGGTCCCACACGTCCTAAGTGAAATAGGAGATGGTGAACCATTTATAATGGGTGCTCCATCAAACGATGTTCCCCCTCCTAACGATAATGAGGAGGTGGGCTATTAGAACCTATGCTCCATGATACATAACCCTGGTTCTAATCCCTATGACCGCCAACTGTCCATTGAGGGAACAACAACACATGACAAGGACGAGCACTCTGATCATCATCATGATCGGGGCAGGGAACACCGAAGAGAAGGTAGGAAACATTGTCATGGAAATGGTTCTCCTTCTTCTTCTCCTTCATCACATCACTCACCCTCTCCTTTCACATTAGGGCATAGCCATAGAGAGCATAACGACAAGGATAGAGGTAGACAAAATGAGAGACCTCGATGAGAGAGTCGAGAGGGGGATAAGGACATGAAAGAAGGGAAAGTAGGGAACAACGTAGAAATCATAGATGTCATGAAAGAGATGATTATGACAAACCCCTACTTGCCACCCAAAGCATGCTAGATATAATGGAGGTAGTGAGAATATTGACAAGGCATCAAAAAGATAGCTGAATTAAGCGCTTGGACATGAATAATATCCCATGCTTCGAAGGGGGATACAACATGGATTTGTAGAGTCATTTACACGCATTTCATGATGTCTGCGCCTTGCAAAATATAGAAAATGAGTGGCAGAAACTAAAGTTGTTTTCCAGGACACTCATAAAGGAAGTAGAGAGTTGGTACCGGTCCTTAGAACCAGAAACTATTAGGAGGTGGAGTACGATGTTAGAGTTGTTTAACGATAAATATCAGATGTACTCCAGAGTGTCTAACTTACGTAAGTAGATCCAAGGATGGAAGAAAGGTACTCATGAACCCTTGGATGGTACCATGGGCCACTACTATGCATTGTTACATCATTGCTCGGGCCATGGTTATGCACAGCGGGATCAACTTTGTGACATCGTAGATGGGCTAAGGTATGAAACTAGGAGAACCCTTGGGACTTATGCCCAAGGGAGATTACCAGAACTTAGATCCCATGAAATTCATCACTTGTTGGAACAAGTAGCCAAAGAAGAAGGGGAGCTATGAAAAAGAGAGAGTGCAGAAGAATATAATCACGACCCTTCCCTCCAGAAGAGGGGAGTGAGATTTTGCAATGAAGAGGATGAGTCACCACTCGAAGAGTTGGTGAATAGGAAAACCTTGCTGCTTCAGAAGCTAACAACAGAAGTGGTAGCTAAGGTAGATTAGATATAGGACTCCTTGGATAGTAGACTTGAACTTGTCCTAAAAATTGTAGAGGAGTCTAAGAATGAACGAAGTAGTGACAAATATAAGAAAAAGTGGAGAGATTCTGGCTCTGCACATGACAAGGGTAAAGGAAAAATAACTATCTCCGATGAGGTTGTGGATTCGAACACATATGATAATAGTGGATGTGAGATCTGCTACTATGACCATCCTAAGGGATGTTGCCCAATCATCTCACATCTACAAGAGTCTGGGATGTATGCACTCAACCCGAGACTTAACAAATGATAGACACCCTGAAGGTTACCTTATCCCCAAGGTAACCCAAGATAGTTCCACCAACTATTGACGTACTATCCAAATGGAACTCCACCACAACCGATCGGGCAACATCAGCAGTGGCAACACCCACAGTCATGGGGGATGCCACCGCCTGGGCAATAATACCCTTACCGGCAACCTGATCCTTATGGTTACTACGTGCAGCAGCCGATTTCTGCAAGTGACCCTATGGGTTATGCAACTCCACGACGTCACTACCCAGTTCGGGAATATTATCAAACTTCCCCTCCCAGAAGGGACACTCCACATGTATGCCATCCTCCAAATCCATCTACACCTCTCATGTCGGTAGCTCCACCACCAACCATTCCAACAATGGCAAGGGTATTTTCCACTCAACAGCAACAACCCAATGTCACGAGGGCTTCCAATCCTTAATCCTTAGTTGGTCCTGATAATTTTATGCTAAAAAGAACTTTCTTCAGAACCAACAATCCAACTAAGCCCTCATCCTCACAAGCGATTGAACATGTAAACACCACTGTACCAAATAAGGTTTTGGGACCCCCTTTAAACAAAAAATCATGTCCAATGCACATGGTTATGGTAACACATACTGTAACTGACTGGATTAAGGTAGGTCACCTTCCCAAGAAATTATCCGATCCTGGGAGCTCCCTAATTTATCTTCAGGTCACTGGGAATGAACCTCATAAGGCTCTTCTTAACTCAGGCTTCGGAGTCAACTTAATCTCACAAGAATTGTACAAAACCTGGAATCTACCTCCACTCAAGAAGAGCAATATTTACTTAGAGTTGGCTAACTAGTCCATCATTGTTCCTTTGGGACAGGTTGAGGATATTATTATGACTGTGGATTGTTGGTCATACTCAGCTGATTTCCTGGTGATCCAAATAGACAATGGCAAAGGGGATTTCCCAATAATAATGGGAAGGGCATGGCTAGGAATCCGCAATCTTTCCTTGGAAATATCCAAGAAAAATAATTTTGGGAAGATTGAGAGGAAGAGAGTTCCATGCATCGCATATAGTGACACAGGGTGTCATTGTGTGCAAAAATCATGGGTGATGTGAAGTTTAACATTTCCTGCATGCAATCGGTGTGCACAGGATATCGACATACAAAAGTGCCTATATGTAGTGGCCACACAATAAGAAAACACCCAGTGGCTGATGGCTGATCAAGGGAGTAACTTGATAACATTCATGGAACTAACTAATGGGATAACTAGTGTTTACATTGAAAGCACAGACGTACTAGAGCAAGTTCATTGCCAACTTCCAGCCCTTAACTTCGAAAACATTAATTGGGGGAAGTTGGAGATTCCTAAGGAATTTAGACAAGAGCCCCTAGAACTAAAACCATTGCCCACCGGTTTGGAATATATGATCCTTGAAAATGGAAAACCGGTAATTGTTAATGCAAAACTTATCCCCAAGAAAAAAGAAAGCCTATTGAAGGTAATCAATAAATGGTCAAAAGCCTTTTCCTGGACATACCTCAAGATAATCGAAATAGATCCTAGGATATGCTAGCACAGGATTTACACGGACCCCTCCATGAAGCCTCGGAAGCAACCACAGAGGAGATTGAACCTGAAATTGAAACAAGTAGTGAGAGAAGAGATAGATCAACTCCTCAAGGCCAGGTTCATATATCCCATTGCTGATAGTGAATGGGTTAGTCCTAATCATGCCTAAGAAAGGAGGCAAATGGAGGGTATGTATAGATTTTAGGCTACTGAAAATGGCAACATTCAAAGATAATTTCTCGTTGCTATTTGTCGACCAAGTCTTGGACACTATAGCAGGGCATTGTTATTATAGTTTTTTGGATGGGTATAGTGGATATAATCAAATACGAATAGCACTAGAAGATCAAGCCAAAACAACATTCACTAGTCCCTGGGGAATGTTTGCATATAAGAAAATGCCCTTTGGCTTGTGCAATGCCCCCGCCACATTCCAACGTTTATCCCTAAGCATATTTCACCAAAAACTAGGAAATGGAGTGGAAGTCTTTATGGATGACTTCTCCACTTATGGGACAAGCTTTGATCAAGCCCTAGACCGGTTAGAGCAAGTGCTAAAATGATGCATTGAAACCAATCTAAAGCTCAATTGGCAAAAAATCCATTTGATGGTTCAAGAGGCCATAGTACTGGGGCATAAGATTTCACAATTAGGAATAGAGGTAGACCCAGAAAAAGTAAAGGTTATCCAAGGAATCACTTGACAACTAGAAATGGTCAAAGATATTCAGTCATTCCTTGGACACACTGGCTACTACAAGAGATTCATTGAGAACTTCTCCAAGATTGCCAAACTGTTGGTAGAATTAACGAAAAAAGATGCACCCTTCGAATGGACCAGGGAATGTGAACGAGCATTCTAAACTCTAAAACAAAAGCTTGTGGAAACCCCTATTCTACAAGCCCCTGACTCATCCATACCATTTCATATAATGACCGACACATCTAATTATGCCTTAGGAGCCATACTAACATAGTTAGATGAACAAAAATGTCCTTATTACATACACTGTGCAAGTAAGAGTATTGCTAGTGCACAACTCAACTACATAGCTATCGAAAAGAAATTAATGGCTGTAGTGTTTGCACTGGATAAATTTAGGCACTATGTGTTGGGCTACAAAGTGTACATTCCTACCGATCATAGTGCAATACGGTTCCTCATGAACAAGCCAACGGTTAACCTTCAAGAGTTTGATTTAACAATAGTAGATCGAAACGTCACCGAGAACGTAGTTGTTGATCATTTATCTCAGTTGCGTTGGGATAACAAAGAGGATGAATATGCTGTATCTGATCACTTTCTTGATGAAACCCTCTTTGCTAGTGTAATAAATAACCAACCCACGGGAACAAATTGATATAGTAGCATTCTTACTTATCTCCTCTCCCAACAAATGCCACAGGGGATGGACTTTAGGAAGAAGCAATGGTTTCTTTAGAAAACCAAGTACTTCATGGAAATCAAGAAACAACTCTATAAAGTCTATCCTGATGGCTTGGTTTAATGGTGTGTGCCTGATGAGGATCAGTTAAGAGTTCTCCAGGATGCTCATGAGGGTCCCTGTGGGGGCCACTATGCAGGGAGACGAATGGCCATTAAGATCCTACTNGGATGAGTCAGGGGCTTGTAGAATAGGGGTTTCCACAAGCTTTTGTTTTAGAGTTTAGAATGCTCGTTCACATTCCCTGGTCCATTCGAAGGGTGCATCTTTTTTCGTTAATTCTACCAACAGTTTGGCAATCTTGGAGAAGTTCNAATGGGAAGGCTTATATTATTGTTGCTGTTGACTATTTGACCAAATGGGCTTAAGCAGCAGCTGTAACAGATTGCACATCATCTACAGCTGCACGATTTGTACAACAAAAAATCGTAAATAGGTTTGGTGTGCCGCGTGCACTCATGTCCGACAATGGAACACATTTTACGAGTGCAACCTTTCGCAAGTTGATGCAACGCTTAGGGGTGGAACATAAATTGACAACACCTTATCACCCCCAAGCTAATGGCCAAGCCGAGGTTACCAACTGGGAGATTACGAGAATATTAACGAGAAAAATTAGCAAATTTAGGCGAGATTGGAGCACGAAATTGAATGACACTCTTTGGGCGTATCGCCCCACTTGGAAACTCCCTACAGGCTACTCTCCCTATGAGTTGGTGTATGGAAAACTCCCAAAACTTCCAATTCAAACAGAGCTCCGTACACTCTCCATGGCATGTGACCTCTACCTTGACCTCGATCTAGCACAAAAAACAACGATTGGCATCTCTAAATGTGCTAGATGAGAATCGATTGGTTACCTTGTCATCAAACGAGATACAAAAGGCATACAACAAACAACGTCATGACTCAAAAATTCAAAAGGTTAAATACCAACCTGGAGACAAGGTCCTTTACTGGAATCCCGCACATGTGCCACAACGTATGAAATTTCAAACATTGTGGGAGGGATCCTACATTATCAATACAACCTTTCCCTTGGGAGCCATGACAATATACAAGCCTGAAATCCCTGATAAGGGACTACTGGACAATATGCAACAAACCAAACCTTTCCATGAACCAAGAATAGCTAGTGCAACTCACACCTTTGGTAGCGGACAACCATGCTCCTTATTTTAGATCTCTCCCTTTCCATTCAGTCATGGGGGAGATGGCCACCTATGCTAGTAAATCGAGGCCCTTAGTTCTTTTTAAATTTTTGTTTTACACATTTTTGTTTTACATGTTTTTGTTTTGCACCTTTTTGTTTTACACATTTTTGTTTTACAAATTTCTTTAACTTTTCCTATTTTTTGTTTTACAACATCGTTATACCTTTTCATTTTTTGTGAGTGTGTGCATGTGTTACCCACCTTGTAAGTTTGTCACCCAATAAGTGTTCTTCATGATGGTATGATGAACTGTTTTATATTGATTGCTAATGTTTGGTTTTTACCTTTAAGTCATGATGTTGATACTAGGGTATGTTTCTTTTGATATAGCAAGAAATGAGTCCACTTCATCCATCCATCCACACGTTCTATGGTCTCTCTCGGCTTGGAAATGTATAGTTCCTTCCTAATAAGAACTATAATGAATTGGTGACTTGGCATTTCTCAAACTAACGAAGGACTCAAGGATTGAAAAGGGTGTGACTTCAAGGGAACTTGATGCATTTGTGTTGGCTGTTCTCTTGGGTGCTTAGATGTTTTCTTTTTGAGTTTTCTTACCATTTCTATGTTACCCAATTATCGGGAAGCTGAGCAAATAAAAATAATAAAGTCTTTGCATGGTGTGGTTCTCACGTATAAACACATAAAAAATAAGAAGAAGAAAAGATTGAGAATTCAAAGCACACCCCTTAGACGAAATCATAATTTGGGCTAAAAGCACTGGTTATGGAACTCAAGAATAAAAATGTTCCCTCTAACTAAAGCCCTTCTCGCTTTCCATTCTCTCCTCCTTTGTTTTGTTGGAATGGTGGTGGCTCTTGAGTGAAGGCATTCTTGTCACTTCAAGAGGATGGATTGGTTGAGTGCATTGATGTGAAGTCACTGGTTGTGGTTTATTTGAGGCTGGACTTGGAATGGGATTTGCTAAGTCACATTAATCATGACACACACAAGGGGCTATACACCACCTTGTTCTTGGGATTCCATTGCATTCTCTTCTCTCCATCCTTCTCTCCCAATTATTCACCTCATTGCCGGTTGTATCATTAATGTATATTTTGGTTGACGCATTGTTTTCTTTTTGGTAAATTCTTGCAGTTAAGACTTTAACTCTTGTTCCAAATGACATTCCTAGAGCCTACAGACTCTTTGAATGTGGGTTTGTCAGGGCATTAAGGGCATGAGCCTGCTTTGGGGAGGACCCACTGGCATTCCTATTTGGTGCACCAGTTAAATTATTTTTCATAACATTTTTGCAATCCATTTTATTTTGTTCATTTCATCGATGTTTTAGTTGTCCCTTTTTCTCCATCTTTCTTGTTCTTTTTCTTTCTCCATTCTATCACTACCGGAGGTTCGCTCTTAGTCATGGTGGTCCAGACCCAAATTTTTTTTTCTCCTAAGCCCTACAGCTTCGGTAGTCACCATAAATATATCTCCAAATCCACATTAGCCATACCACAACTCAGCCAATGGACTTTCACCGGAGCAAGGTATCAATTGCATTATGATTCCTTTAACCTTGCTAATATAAAAACTATGTTGTGTGTGCAGATGGAAATCATGCAACAATGGATTGGATCTGGAGAGAACACTTGGAATGGAGCGGTGCTGAAGCAGCTATGCAAGGAGCAAGATCGATGGTGCACTTACGGATGGACAACGAAAGATGAAATCTTGGTGTTGGTAGCAGCAAAACTTCTTTCTCTCTCTCTTTCTCAACTTTCCAAATAAGGCCTGATGTCAATGTAATAAGGTGTTCACTCTTGTTGTCATGAACACCAGTTTTGTCATGTCTTGTAATGATGATCTGTTCACATGTCATCTTATTAGTTTCATTTAAGTCAATAATCCCATACTGTCCTAATATTTTGTAAGGAACTCGAGGACAAGTTTTCATTCAGTCATGGGGGTATGATGGGACGCGATATCGCGTCGTCCCTCGCGATATCGTGGTGCGCCGCTAGGTCTATAAATAAGAGGTAGCTCTTCCTTGTTTCTCATCCTAGGCTTAGACCGTAGCAAAAATCTGGTAGTTTGATCCCTCCAGAGATAGAATATTTTCCATGTGCCCGCAATAGGAGCTCCAAAGTGAACAGATCTTTATTCGAGCAAATATTGTACTTGAACACATGTTTGTGTATGGCAATAAAGATGAACTTCTTGGATAAACCTTGCAGTGCATGGAATAGGCTAAATAGGATTTTATTTATTGTTTATCATTTAAATGCTTTCTTAGTTCATTAAATCTCTCTCAACCCTTCTCTCCTAGTTAAGTGCCTCACTACGACTGCTTCGAGCACGTGCATTACACTTGGTGATCCTAGCAACGATTAGCGTTTGGTAACCAAGATCGCATTGGTTTAGGGTGTAAATGGTAAGTGGGAATGGATGTTGACGCTAGGTTAATTCAGACTTAGTTAGTTAGTTGAAGTTAGTTAATTAGTCTTTTCAACCTTTCACCTCACTAGCATAGGACATAAAATTGAAAAGCTAAAAAAATCATATACCTCAAACTTAACCATACACTGTGACAAATGCAAGTAAGTCTAGGAAGATAATGAATAGTTAACCTTAAGTGTTCCATGAGGCGTGTAGGCACTTAGTTTGTGGAGTTCGACCAGATCGCGCGTGTTACGATCGTATTCGTATGGTTGAGTGTAGGGATACCTCGCCACTCATCATGAGCCCATCACATCCACCCACCCATTCTATTAATAAGAGGTTCTACTCTAGGTACAATGATATTCTTGTCATCATAAAAACTTAAGAGTAATTTTGTGCTCATTATTCCCAGAGTGAAAAATGATGGACTAAGAAGGAATGGCTAGAGTGTGACATTAAGGGGACTTGTGAATTCTCTTTGGCAACATCTGTAAGGTGCTATCATGTAGCTTGGTTATACAAAGATCCTTGTAGATCTAATGAAAAATGGGAGTAAGAGTAATGAAGGCACTTAATAAAAAAAACCCAATGCTATTCTAGGGGGTCCCACTGAAAAGACATGCACCCATGCCTGAATGTAGGCGGCTTCTCTAGATTACACATCAAAAAAAAGAAAAAAAGAGAAGAGGAAGTGTGCCAAAGAGGCCAGACAAAAACAAATGTGCCACAAAGAAATTA
Source organism: Gnetum montanum (assembly GCA_015680685.1). Classification (NCBI taxonomy): domain Eukaryota; kingdom Viridiplantae; phylum Streptophyta; class Gnetopsida; order Gnetales; family Gnetaceae; genus Gnetum; species Gnetum montanum. The sequence goes on from MNCI01004790.1 coordinate 19,409, forward strand.
CAAATCACTCCTCCCTTGAACAAAATGCTAAATGATCGTACACCTTACTGTCATGATGCTCTTATGGTTATTCATCATTGAATGAAGTAATGTGATGTCACTGATTGGAGGATGGACTTGGTCTTGATTTTGGAGTGATGGGCTAATGACACATTAATCATGCCCTACACTCAAGATTCATTGTGCCCTAGGTCAGTTACCTCATGTCCCAATCTCTGCAATCCCTTCTATGATTCATCCCATCTTGTTATTCAAGAATTTTTGACTTGTGTCTTGTGTGGTATAGAATTCATATCTCATCGTGGTGGTATCTAACATGTGTGTGTTTTGTTGCATCGGTATAGATTACATTTAACCCTTCTAGTGCCTATAGAAATTTTTAGATGTGGTTACGCAAGGGCATTATAGGTTGGAACTTGCTTTGGGGAGGATCCACTTGTGTAACTTTTGTAATTTGTACTTGTTGCACACCACCACATCATTTTATATTCTTCGAGTACTTCATTGCCAAATCTATTCTTTCCTTTGTTATCATTTTATCAAACGTTCCTCAAAACCATTACATGTCCTTTTATGTGTCACCTAAACAAATTAGGTCAAACATTAAACTTTTAGGGTAACTTCCTTGAAAACAATTTCTAACTCTAAAATCACACAAAGTAAAAAATTCAACATTTATTAAGGGCAATGAGTAAGGTATGAAATAATTGAACTTCTTTCAATAACCTTACTAATAATTGATCTTTGTGTGATTATAGATGGCCCCTAAAAGAGGACAAGAAGGAGGACCTTCTCAATGTACAACTAAACACCCAGGGGGAGGCAGAGACCAAGGACCTCATGCAGAACATGCAGAGCAGGAAGCACAATCATTTAGCATCCATCAGGGACCTTCTGTCACTGCACAATCTAGCCATAAACAAGGTGGAGAGGTCAGGGCCCATGCCTACGAAGAAGAACGATGGCTATCTATGGCATGGCATGTCAAGGCCACTTAAGTGTTCTCACAGTTGTTGTGTTCATGGAAGTGTCGACTCCATCAAACATTGGAACATCAGTATGGACAGCTCATAATCCTCAGATAGAAGCTTGGAGCATGGGACAAATGAAAAGGCACTCATGGAGGAGCCACCGCTACTAGGAACCACATGAGTTCCAATAAATTTTGTAAGTTTGTGTTCATGTCCCAATTGTGTTGTATTCAACTCTCCACTATGGCATGAATAAATTTCTAGTTAGTTAATAATCCCATACCTATCCACTATGTCATCAATTGAACTTGTTCCTCACTTTCTTTGACTTGAGGACAAGTTGTTATTCAATTGTGGGGGTATGATGAATCATGGTTTGCCAGGTGCTGATATCGGACCCCTATTATCAGGTACAAGATATCAGGTCTGATGAGTCCCAATATTGGACCCTCAATATCGGGTACGCAATATCGCAGCCTGACAAGTGATATCGAATACGTGATATCACGGTTCTTGTGTGAGCCTATAAATACACAATGGGATCCACGGGAAAGAAATAGTTAGTTAGTTGGTTGTTCAGTTAGAAGTTAATTTTCATTTTTAGTTCTTCTCAACCCTTTCTCCCAGTGCATGCCCGTAGTGTGATGATTGTAATTGTATGACACCTTTATTCAAGTGTGACGTACTTGGACACACACATGACCAGAAATAAAGATTGATATTACTTCATCATTGCAACATTCACTTAGTTTAATTATTTAATTATTATTCATTACTTTCTTA
>MNCI01004790.1:21887-52684 GCA_015680685.1 Gnetum montanum
AAAGAATTTTCAACTTTGTTGGAAGAGCTCTCATCCACATCTAATGATCAATTATAACATGGTGTACACCATTCATGTAGTATGATAATTGTTTGGACCATTGTTTAGTGATTTGTTGGTGTGAAATATATAATCAATAAAAGAAACCTTTTTCTCCCATTTTACCTCCTTATTTAATTTTCTATTTGAACCATTCTCTTTTTATTTAATTTTAATCTAACCCAGCTCCTAAGTGCTTTTAACACTTGTTGAGAATCTCTTTAACTCCTTATTCTATTTAAAGGTAATTTTAGATGGTTTAAGGTTATTTGTGGTCTTACTAATTCTACAGGCGCTAAAATTCTTGTTCATAGATTTCTTTTTACTTATTTCCATTGCATTCTACAATCATGCTTTTCTATTAATATTTTTTTACAGTACTTCTTGGCATTTATAACTTAAAGGCTAGCAGAAAACACCAACAAATATTAGTAGTGAAGATAATGTACTCACCTTGATGGAAAATAAATAAAATTCAAAATAAGTAGGTTAAAAATCTATATTTCTATCTTTTACTTCAATCGTCTGCAGTTCTTTAAATCCATCGCACCAGTTTCAGAATTTTTTTTTACCGAAATTTTTGAATATTTAACACTCAGTTTGCCAAGATAATTTGATATGGTTTGCGTAGGTCACAAATTATTGCGGTTTTCGTGGTTTTTATTTTTTAATGCATGCTAATCTTTTCCTGCAGCATAGCTCTGCAGAAATGGTGAGTCGTTGCTATAATTCAAGTATTAACAATGTCTCAGGCATAATCTCTTGGGTACACAAACAATAACTAGAGATCAAACCTTCCTGTTTCGTACAATCATTGACAAATATAACAGTGATAAAACTAATATCTTTCCTTCCTCCGTAGGTTTACCGGTGAGAAAATGTATCAGAATGATACTCTAACGAATGGGTAGAAACCATGGATTTACCATTATAAAACCAAAGTAAATATAAAATTTGAACAGCTCAACTGGGTGAACTCAAATTCCAATGGGCACATTAATGGTTTCATTGGTGATTGATTTGAAAAACACTGAGGAGCACCACAATAAGCCATTAGAGATACAACATGAAATTATTGATGTGTAGAGTTTGGACACTTGTTTGAGCAGGCTATCTGCTGCCACAGTCCACCGGGCTGACTGCTTGTGCTACTGCAGCCTGCACTGTCTGCTGACGCGCACCCTGCAGCCTGCGTTCACTGCCGTTCATGCGTTGTTGCAGTCTGCCGCCGTGAGTCGCGCTCCCTGCCGAGGGAAAAGAGAGGCTGGCGATGATCTCCCTCCCTGGTGGTGCCCAGTATAGCAGCTCTCGGTTGGTGGCAGTGAATGCCCACGTCCGACACGTCTTTGCCACCACCACTGCCACCACCACTGCCACGCCAGCGTAACCTCAGTCACGTTCTCAGCCATTACCAACGATGGTTACAGTGCCACGTTCTCACGTAACACCGCCAAAAGCTCGCCAACACTGGATTTTGGCATATGCTACCTTCCATCAGAGGCATGCGTTTGATCTTCTAGCATCAAAATGATGTTCACGCCATCCAATCGGTAAGCAATAATATGGTGCAGTTCAGATTTTCAGCCTACGATAATAATTAATAAGTATGGTTTTATTTATACTAGTGAAACTGAAACCGAAGAAGAAACCGAAACCGAAGATATTATGAAATAAAAAAAAAACATTTTTGGTATCTTGTCAAATATAAAAATAGATTCAATAAAGTGGTTAATCATTACTGCATATCATAAAAATGAATCATTACTGCATATCATAAAAATGAATAATAAAAAAAAAGGTACGCATATTTTGTTTTCGTCACAATATTTAGTAAAAATGCATAGAAAAAAATTTCTCTTAATCCTCAAGAGCTCTTGAGCTACTTAACGTGCATGGATACTTTTCTCCTAAAAGGTTAATCTATATCCTAAGTCTATGTAAACTCAAATACAGATTAAGTTGTGATCTTATTGGGATTTTAGCTTTATTGCTTTAAGGGTGTGAATTTGACTAGCTTTCCATCTTTTTGTTATTTTTCCCAAAAATTTACAAGTAAAAATTAAAGTTTCCTGTAAAAATAGGAGATATTAAACTAAGATGTCATTGATAGTAGTATATTAACTTAAGTATATGTAAGGGAACATATACAGCTATATATCTATATATAGAGACATACGCATGCATACATACATACTAGCTTTAAGATTAGCAAAAAAAAATCATAATGAGATAGGAGATGGAATGTTTCTATATGAAATATTTATGTATCACCATTAAGGCTATGGTGTAGGCTAGATTGATAGAGTTACTATGTCAATTAGCTAGTTTGATATAGATTTAGAGTTACTATGTCAGATAGCTAGTTTGATATAGATTTGTTGATCATGCCCCGTGCGCAGCATAGGCAATGTTGGCATCAGCAGAAATCTCAACAATGATAAAAGAAGAAGAAACTTAGACCTAACAATGTTGAAGGACAGTCTCTTATGTATAAGGGAAGCAATAGGATGTCAAATTTCATATGCTGCAATACTAGTGATTGAATAACCACTTGATTAGGTGCTTGATCGCAATTCCAAGAAAAAACTACAATGATTTAGAGTGGCTGCCATTTTTACAGCAACTTTGTGCAACCCAATCTCTGTTCTATGACAAAGTCAGTTAGACTTGGAAAATGGCACATGAGTTTTGGTAGAGGTAACTGCCTGATATGGACATATGGACAGTGTACATGAATTTTAATTTTTAATGGATGTTACTGCCACCTTTGATAAGAGTTCAACGGCAACACCTAAGGATGTCAAATTCCATATGGTGCAATACCAGTGATTCCTTTAGCAGTGCTTAAGCACGTGATCAGGTGCTTGATGGCAATTTCGAGAAAAAACCACAATGATTTAGAGTGGCTGCCATTTTTACAGTGACTTTGTGCAACCCAATCTTTGTTTTACCACAAAGTCATGTTAAACTTTAGAAAATGGCACATGAGTTTTGGTAGAGGTAACTGCCTGATATGGACAGTGTACATGAATTTTAATTTTTAATGGATGTTACTGCCACCTTGGATAAGAGTTCAAATTCCATATAGTGCAATACCAGTGATTGAATAAGCATGCTTAAGCATGTGATCAGGTGTTTGATGGCAATTCTGATAAAAAATCACAATGATTTAGAGTGGCTGCTATTTTTACAGCGACTTTGTGCAACCCAATCTTTGTTCTACCACAAAGTCACCTTAAACTTTAGAAAATGGCGCATGAGTTTTGGTAGAGGTAACTGCCTGATATGCCTGATATGGACAGTGTACATAAATTTTAATTTTTAACGGATGTAACTGCCACCTTTGATATGAGTTCTACTGCAACACCTAAGAATGTTAAATTTCATATGCTGCAATACCAATAAGTGAATAGGCGGTGCTTTATTAGCTGCACCTTATCAGGTGCTTGATCACAATTCTGAGAAAAAACCCCACCAAAACCCCATCGATTTAGAGTGACCGCCATTTTTACTGACTCTATGTGAGCAAGTCTGTGTTGCGACAAAGTCACTTTAGAAAATGATGCATGAGTTTTGGTAGAGGTAACTGCTCAATATGGACAGTGTATATGAATTTTAATTTTTAATGGATGTAACTGTCAACTTGGATATGAGTTCAAGTTCATCGGCTAACACCTAAAACATCACTTCAATCGGCTAACACCTAAAACATCACTTCAATCGGCTAACACCTAAAATATCACGGATCACTTCAATCGAAAGCAGAGTCCATCTCTATATTCCAATAGATACACATGAATCTTCAATGACAACGTAAGAACCTTAAGTGCTGTGAAATATTTTTATTGAGCTTAACCGGTGTCAGAGCATCATCTTCAACTTGGCCTTGTGCTTCTGCCATTAACGTCGGCAAAACCATAATAACCAACTACTCTATCTCTGCAGCAAAGAAAACGAGTACAACGAAAAGAAAATCCTTTATCCAGGCATGCTTTATGTAGGGGAATCCATTCTGAGAGTTTTCTCGGTGATTGTTTTCTTAATTTTAATTTTTTAAATCTTTTTTCTTTTGAGACATTTTTCTTTTCTTGTTAAAGCAAACTTAACGAACTCTAGTGTACAAACACCCATCTCGTGCAAGGGGACAGGACATGCGATTATGTAAGCTTTTTCATCAAGCAAGCAAGCTCTTAAAATTTAAAATCACAAATGTAGTAAAGTATTTTTGTTTTATTTTTTTTAGCGTAGATGGATAATTGGGGATCCGGTGTTTCAGACCCAAAAAAATAAATATATTAAAAAAATCACAATTATACTACAAAAGCAAAGGAGAGGAGAAACTCCAAAACAATAAAAAGGAAAGACCCAATAGTTTTGGGATGCCTTTTCAGGTTTTCATCTTTTCAACCAATTCTAAAAAACCTCCTCTTGAGTAGGAAAAGGATTAGACCGTGCCTTTGTTCAAAAGAATCTAAATGGGTTTTCACTTTTTACTTTCTTGTTAATAAACAAAAAAACTAGAGAGTGAAAAATTTAGGAATTCACCTAAAGCATTAGCTACTCAATGACATTATCTTGAATTGACAAAGGAAGAAAACTAGTTGGAGAATATTTGTGAAGAATCACATTACATCGAAACTTCCAAATGACATAAAGAATAAGAGGACGAAAGCCATGCCAACTATGAAGTGGAAATCCTTGAAGTTAAGGAGTGTCACTAAACAAAACTTTATCTAAGCCTAGTTAAAAACCATGTAAATACCTACTACACCAAATCCAAGGGTTTTGAGCAAGGGAACAAGTAAAAAAAATAATAGATGAATGTATCTTCCATGTTGCATATAGGACATCTTATGTTATGAACATCTAAATGGGAGCACCAAATACTAATAATAAAACCTTGATAATCAAGTACCACAAAAAATGTCTAATTTTTGAAAGAGTAGTGGCATTTCATATCTTTTGAATTTGCTCATTCTATAACTACACATTGTGATTAACCTTACAAAGATAATTGAATCTTGGATAAATAGTAGTATTAGAATTAATAGGAATATACATAATCTTGGATTGATAAGGAAAAACATGATGGTCATTAATCAAAGAAAAAAAATAAAAAAAAATCATTATAAGAATCTTGAATAGTTATACTTTTGTTGACACTATCCATAAGAAAAAATCAATAAATATAGAATTTTTAGACCCATAAGAAAAAAATGATGGTCATTAATCTAAAAAATAATCAAGAAAATCATTATGAGAATCTTGAATAGCTACACTTTGGTCCAAACTATCTAAAAGATCAAAAAATGTAGACTTTTTAGAAACATTAATGTCATAGAGACTTTGATACCCAAACCAAGTAATTTGATGATTATGCATGCAAAGAGATGAAAAGGAGGAAATACCAAGCTTACACCATGTATTATTAATAGGAAGACACCATGAAGAAAGCATATCAAACATAGAGGTAGAAATAGTAATATTATTGAAGTTTCAAAAATCATTGATAAAACTGCAAGCCTTCCAAATACATTTTATGATAATAGAACTTGATATAGTAATATCTTTTGGAAAAAGGATCTAATTAAGAAAATAAGTATGTCTTCAGTAACCACTACCTCTAAGCTTACCCATCTAAATGTGCATCTAAAAACTTCTATGGCTCTTTACGAGATAAGCATTTAACCATCACTTGGTATATAAAACAATACCTTGCTTATAATAATTCATCAATCTTAATCCAATATCCTCCTTGTGAGAAGTGTAAATGTTCCACACAACACAATAAAATCCTTTCCTAGAATGGTTGTTACTCTAAAGAAGATTTCTTGCAAGATGATCAATGTGATGATATGTAGAACTACTAAGAGTCCAACATGATGAATAATATACATGAGTAGCTTGACTGATATGCTTATAAACAATAAACTTACCAGCTCTTGAAAGCTTTTTCTCCTTCCATTTACTAAGTGGTAGATTGATCTTGAATTGAATATGCAATCAGTCAACAAAGTTTGATGATGTATAACCCATTCATGTCGACAAAGGTCATGTATAAACGAAACCCATTCATTGATGTCTTGGCCATATGGTCATTTCACCCTTTAAATTCATGGACAACATCTTAATATATATTATTATTGTTGTCATGATGAAATAGATTTATCTTTTCAAAATATAACATTTGACAATTGGTGTGAGCATGGTGGGAATTGAACCCAATATCCTTCTCCAAACACTGTTAGAGCTTAGTTTCAAAAAAGTTATGTGGTGGTTGAAATTAATTTCTTTCCATGAATTAGGTTCTTGGATTTGAAGCTCATAACTTAGAAAGTATGAATTTTTTAAGTTATGACTTGTTTAAATAAATTTTTGAAATATTGGCAAATAAAGTTCTCCCTCATAGAGGTTTTTTGGCTTGTATTTGGAAAGTGGTGCTTGTAATATACTTTGACCTTATAGCTACAAGTACAATAATGTATGAGCTAACCAATTAATGAACAACCATTGCTTCATTTGTTTGAATAATTGAAACTATAATTATATGTGTCTGAAGTTATTTACCAAACATGATACTTTGATATAAATTAAACATAACATAATAATATCCAAGTATACTTAGGATTGAACCAATATTTTGAACCATAAGCCACATGCTTTAATGAAGGGAGCTATTCTTTCACTATAAGTTCTCAGTATATTTAAAATATGACAAGTGACTTCATTTCTTAAGATTAGGATAAGTTCTTTATTTGGAGGGGAGGATGATAGAACTCCAAAGTTTTTTTAATAATATTAATCTTTAAGACATATGGTGAAATTATAACTTAGCATTTCTCATTAGAATTGAACCCATAACTTAGAGTTTTGAAATTAAAACTCTTACTCCTAGGATGGAAACTTAAAAAAGCTAAAAAATTTTAGGATTTTTCTTTAAACACTTTGTTGATCTTATGTACTCTAATTTTTTTTAATATTTGATGAAGCATCATGGTTGGTTGTGTCAACAGGATGTCGTCGATGCAACCCCATTGACGGGATGTTGTTAACATGATCCCGTCAATGTAGGGGTTGACTTGTTGATGTGTACCCATCAATGGGGCACCCTATTTTTCCTATAGATGTGCACATTCCACCACATTTATGGCATTCCTTTCATAAGTTGTAGCAAAGTTATAGCAGTTTTTACATTCAAAAGTTAGAATATTTTCTAAGTATCCGTAGTAGAAGTCAAAGAATGTACAAATTGTTATTCAAGCACTGTTGTCCCTGAGCACTACAGTGTGTGCGACAACAAAGATGAGCTTTCTGATAAACCTTGTGACACCTTAAAATAGATTAACTATTTCCTTTATGCATTTAATATTTTGAGCAATTTTTTAATGCTTCAAGTAATTAAATTAAGCTAGATTAAGACATATTAAATTTTGATTAATTAATCACATAAATACAACCACTTCTAGCATACGCTTGATGCTTGGTAATCCCAACAACACTTAATGTTTGGTAACCTAGTAGCATTAAATATGTTTAGGATGTGTATGACAAGTGGAAATGGATGCTTATGTTAGGATTAGTTAAGTGTTAGCTAGTTAGATTAAATTAGCAATTAAATATTTGTATTTATTATTCATTATTCTTAACTGACTTAGAACATAAAACATAAAAATGATAAAAATCATATGCCTCAGTTGCACTTAACCATACCTTTGCATTTCACAAGTGTAATTGGGAAGACAATGATTACAATGGTTAGTTTCACTTCCTAGAGACAAGTGTACTTAGAAGGATATAAGTTCATGGAATTCGAACGAATCACACATGAACGCTTAGTGATTCGTATGATTGGGTGTAGGGTCTACTTGTCACTCATCATTGGTGCCGTTGTTGGGGATTGAACCTAGGTTATTGGGAACAACTCCTTAACATTGACAAACTAGGAAGTGAAAATTTTTTATTCAACATCGAACACTTTGACTACATTCCACAACTCTTGGTATTCATTCATCCTCTTGTCTAGGTTCTTAACAGTTTATTGTTGATCAATGAACTTTGTCTTGAGAACCTGGAGTTTGGCATTGGTAGTCTCAAGCTTCTACTTGGTGTCTTTGTGATGCTTGAACTTTGCTTCATACAATAAGTATGAAATAACCACTTGCTTCTTCAATTTAGACCATGGCTATATGGTAGTCAAAGGGCTTGGACTTCCTCCATGGAGAGATTTCAATTTTTTGCTACCAATCTTCTCAATTTTTTGTTTACTCTATTTAGCTAATTTTGCTATTGATGGATGAAATTTTGCATTTACTACTTTTGCACATTAACATTTCATAGGTGATGATTTTTTCTGATAAAAATTGCATTCTCATGGTGCATCTAGAACAAGTTATTTTTAATGGTGTACATTTTGGTGTTGGCCACAGATTGGTCAAAGATGGTTGGCTCCTTCTTGTTCTCAAGCTTTTTGAGCTTGCCTTCAAGCTGCTTGAAGACTTCATCCCTTATTAGTGCAGGGTTGAGAAATGCAAGATCGGCAAGATGGGCTATGATTTTAGCAACCTCCATAGCCAAGTGTTGGTTTTGTGCTTGTGCTATTTCAAGTTGCCCCTCCAATATAATGCAGTTACCCCTCACTTCTAACAGCTTTTCATGGGTTACGGTGATTGTGTTTGGAAGGTCAAAGACATCTGGAATAGGTTACCTAGTTCCCAGTAGTTGGTCCAGCAACTTCTCATGCTAAGCTGCAATTAATCTACCACTAACTATTCCTATAGATGTCTGCACATCTTTATGTAGAAAATTTGGTACAGATGCTGTAGGTGCATTTAATGATTCATCAATATTATCAACAACCACCTCTGCTGCTATCTCTTCTCCATGGTGTTGCATCACCAAGATAGTTGCCCCCTCACCCTTCCCCAAATGTATTGAAAAAGTAGCAACAGTCCTAGAGATTTTTTGGAATTGTTGTTTTTGCGAGAGAGATACAGTTACCTCTCGAGCATTAGGATTTGACCTTGTGGGCAGCTACGTTCTTTGGGCTAAGAAAATTGGCCTACCTCCCTCTATCTGGTTGGTTGTTCAAGCCACTTTGTTAAGGTGACTCATTGCTCGGCAATACATTGATGGATCACAGCTACTCATTCCTGCTCGCTGCTCTTGGATCTCATGCATGCACTCAAGGGTAGCATGGGCCTCTACTATTGTTTTGTGAGTGTGTGGTGGAGGTGGAGGTCACTGATCCTCTTCTTGGATGACTTTAGTAGGCACCTTGTCCTTCATCATCTCGGTGAGACTATTCTGTTGTAGTAGCTTCTTTAGGAATTTGTTGGATAAATTCCAATTTGGGCTCCTCTTGAAGAGGTCTCATGGCATGGGTCTCTACTTGCTCATGAGACTATTCTTGGCCCCTTCCTATTCTTGGCTATTTGTCTCTTGGTTGGGATGGTCCTCCTTCTAGTGCATGCTTTTTTTTAGGTGTCATTTGTGGTCAAAACACAACCAAGGATGAGCATTCAATGTGTAAGTTATAACATTTAAGTATCTTTCTCATTGGACAATTACACGTAGGCTAAGTTTTGACCATGGTAGATTGATTGTTTTATTATTATTTTAATGATTTTTTAACTTAGATTGCTATCATCAAAGCTTGTTTGAAAGGTTTAACTCTTATAATTTGATGTTTTAATATTGATTTCTTTGTTAAAAATTTGTGAAAGTTAGAAATTTTTTCAAAATTTTTTTGGTCAAAAACTTAAGGTTTGTGGTCCCCACAATAAAGAGCTTACCTTTGGTAGCTATAGAGTTGAAGAACAGAGTGAATTGAATAAAAATTTAGGAAGTTATGGCTCATGGAAGGTTTTGGGCTCTAAAAAATCCAAAAACTTTTGAAGAAAATGTGAAAAATGATTAAGTGTTCACATCTAGTTATAGGCATTTTTTGATTACGTCAATGAGGTCTTATTGATAGTTTTGATGCATATACAAGGAGGTTTTACACAAAATTGGAGTCTACAAAGAGCTAGAAAAGCTATGAACATGATGAAAACATTAGAAGAGGGTTTTGGAATTCACAAAAATGGAGAATGTGATTGGAGAATTAAAATTTGGAGAAAAATGCTTTAAGGAGTGCATAGTTGGATGCATCAATGGGGTGCATGAAAGATTTGATTGTCAAAATGCCAAAGGATAAGGAACTTAAGTAAGCCAACCAAGAGATATGCAAATGGATCCTTTTAATTGTAGGCTCATGCCCTTTTTACTCTTTCATAACCTTAACTAAGGAGTCTGTGGGCCCCCTAGTTGATTATGGTTATGAAAAGTTAAGGACCAAATCCAGATGAATCTACCTAAGAATTTTAACACATCAAACTTTGACATTGAACAAGACATGGAAAGTTACAATGAGGTAAATGATCGAAAGCATTGATGGATGAAAGAGAAAGTGGAATGAAGTTCTTAATCATGATCTAATGAAGTCTCTTGTGGATTCTATGGTTAAATGACCCAATAAAGTCCATCCTTAGTCTAGATCAAAACCAACTACTTTTAGTAACTTTGCATCACCACTCAAAGACAAGAACACCCCCTCAAGACACAAGAATGCTCCCATAGATAAAATACTATTCCTTATTAGAGAAGAAAAGAGAAGCATGAAGTGAGAAAGGACCTTAGTTTGAGCAGACCTTTAGGCATGGGTAACATGTCTTTCTAGTTCCATAACTAGTGCTTGTAGCTTGTTATTTTGTCTAAGGGGTGTGCTTTGAATTTCCATAATGTTTTTTTCATGTTTTTTTTTAATTTCATGTTTGTATGGATTTTTGGATGGGAACAACACCATGAAAAGACTTATTAACTTCTTATTATTGGTCAACAGGAAATCATAACAAATCTATGAAAATACAGTTGCACTTAAGCAAGTAGAAAGGTATAAAGAGTATTGAATTCCTTTGAAGTCATACCCTTTTGAAACCTGTAACCCAAGTTTGGAAACTACCAAGGTCATAAGTTCCTTAAAGTTTCATTAATGAAAAATGGACCTCATGCGCCAAAAACCAGGAAGACCATAGAGTTTTTAGATGGGTAGATAACATGGACTCATTACCTGCACCATGAAAATGAAACTTTGTCTTAGTCATTAGTAATTAAAATTCAAAAATAGAAACTAAAAATTTAGTAATAAAAAACATTAAGTACAAACCACCATTAGCAAACAACTACATCATCACTGTGTCTTGTTGGCAACAAAGCATTTTATTATAAAATAAGAAAAATTCACACTAGTATAAAGTAAAATATAAAAGAAATTATAAAATATTTAAGAAAGTTAAAATATACTAATGATGTTGTAAAAAATAATTAGGAAAAACAACAAAGTGTAAAATAGAAATGTATAAAAAAAGTGTAAAATAAAAAAGTTGAAAAATTGAGAAGCCACTAGTATGGTTAACATGAATGGCCATCTCCCCCATAACTAAGTTGAAATAAGGAGATCCAAAAAATTGATCGACCAGATCGTTCAGGGCACCTTGTTTTCATTTCTCTCCAGCACGACCCTCGCACGGATCCAGGATTAGGCTGTATGCTCAAAAACCTCTTGGTGTTCTAGCCACCAACATTTTCGGTCGCTAAAATTTCTACAATGCCTTTTACTATAGCTATCTTGCCCTTACCCCTTTGGTAGGCACATTCAACTTCTTTTTGCCTCCTACGATCATGATCACTACCCTGCTCTCTTGATTCTATGGTAGTTTTTATAGCAGTTTGGAATTTTTCATCCAAAAAATTCCAAATTTTATCTACCTTAGCCAAAATTTCAAACATATATTTTTGAATCGACAAGGTCTTTTTGTTTACCCCTCATCAAGAGATGACTCTTCCTCACTGTCAAAAAATGAAACCTCCCTCTTTCTGATGGAAGGATCCCTATTGTATTCTTTAGCACTTTCCTATTTCCTTAACTCTCCTTCTTTTACTACATGCTCAATTAGTCTTTAAATTTTATGGTCTCTAAGTTTTGACAGTCTCCATTGGGCATAGACACTAAAAGTTCTTCTTGTTTCTAATCTAAGTCCATCAAGGATATGGCAAAGTTATTCTTGCTAAGAATAACCATGGCTAGGACATCGATGGATGAGAGAATAATATCTTTCCATGGCAGTGTCGATGGATTCATGGTTTCTTTGCTTTCATTCTTGGATCTACCTTCTCAAATTAGAAACTTTAGAGTATTTCTAATGCTTATCATTAAGTAACTCTAGCATCATAATCCACTTGGAAATGGTTTCCAACTCTAAGGATTGGTACTAGCTTTCTGCTTCCTTCATGAGTGTCCTGGGAAATAGCTTTAATTTCTACCAATCATTTTCAATATTTTTTTAAGTCATAGGCATCATGAAAATCTTGAAGATGTGTTTATGGATAAAAGTTATATCCCCCTTAAATTTGGAAATATTGTTTATATTAAGTCATCTAATCCAACAATCTTTCACATCCCTAGTTGGAATTTTTAAGACCTTTGCAATATTTATCCTGCTCCAAGTTACCAGCAAAGGCTCATCATCATCATTATTTTGATAATGTTGATCACATCCTCTACTACCCCTTTATTCATGGTGGGCCCAGTGAGAATCATTGTTGTCCCACTATTCCCCTTCATCACTATTCCCCTTCATCACTATTGTTCTTTCTATGATGTTTATTAGAACTAGAAGAGGAAGAAGAAGCTGTAGATGATGAGGGTGAAGAGGGAGGAGGGCTACCACCACCATGGTATCTAGCAACTCCTCTATGATTGTCATGGTCATGTTCACCAATTTTCTTATCATCTTGATACTTGTCTGAGCCCCTGCCTTAAATTCCTTTTTTTAATAGTCTGGTCAATCAGACAGAGACTTAGTCTAGTTTTAACTCCAAAAACACATTTCCTTGGGTTGAGACGCAAGTCATGCCTATGAAAACATTTGAGAACTACATCTAGATCATTGGGATGATCAATAGCTTCCTTAGACTTGATTGTTATGTTATCCAGGTAATTGTTTAATCTCTCTAAGAGGTAGTTGCTAAAAATGTATGTCATTGCTCATTGGTAGGTTGCTCCAGTGTTCTTGAGTTTGAACGACATCATTGTATAACAAAACGTTCCCCAAGGGGTCATGAAAGTGGTTGACAAATGATGCTCTAGGTTTATATGAATTTGGTTATAGCCTAAAAACCCATCCATGAAGGACAGTAAGGCATGACCAACCGTCGTGTCTATGAGTTGATCGATGCTTGGTAATGGGAAGTCATCCTTAATCGTTGCTTTATTCAGATCTCGAAAGTCTATACAAATTCGTATACCTCTCATTTTCTTAGAAACTACAACGATGTTCAACACCCATTCCGAGTAATTGACTGTGTGGATGAAACCAGCTTGATAGAGCTTGGTGATTTCATCGTGTACAACTAGTGCAATCTCCAGTTTGATCTTGTAAGCCTTTTTCTTGACTACCTTGACATGCGAATCTAAGATAATGTTATGTTGTATGAGTCATGGGTCTAGGCATGGCATGTCATTTTATGACCATGCAAAGACTTTAACATTGTCATGGAGAAATTTTGAGATGTCTTTATGTACCTGATGATGTAATAAAGAGCTAACTTTCAAGGTTTTTGCTTTGCCTCTAGGGTTAGTTACAGGCATTTCGATAAGAGGATCCTCAGTTACATCCCTGGAATCTAAGTCTAAGGCTTGGACCAGATGTTCGGGCTAGTCTAGGGATGTTTCTAGGGATGCTACGGTGTTGTGAGTAGATGATTCCTAGTATATTGATTCTAAGTTTAGGTGTCTTATAAGCCTGCCATGAGGACCCGTCATGGTCAAAAGTGAATGAAGATCACCATGCATGGCCATTTTTGTTAAACCTGCCACAATGAGAAAAAAGACCAAGTTAAGTGATAACTGTTTGCAGCAACAACATGTAATGAATGTTTGTAAAGCAACAATGTAACATGAGATATTTTTCAATTACTATGCAAAGTTTGTAAACCGAAATTGCCAGTTTAAGGTCTTAGTGGACTACATTGTAAATCAGAATTGCCAGTTTAAGGTCTTAGCGAACTGTTAATGGGTTTGAAAATGCAAGGGGAGTTGAGGTTGCTAGTTTAAGGTCATAGTAGACCATAATGATGTAAAATTTGATCTAAGATATAAAATGAATGCTAAAAGTGCCAATTTAAGGTCATGGCGGACCGTTAACGAGTTTAATTGTAGGTTGGTATTGCTAGTTTAAGGTCTTTGCAGACCGCCACTAGGCTACACTGTAGGTTAACGTTGCTAGTTTATGGTCTTTGTGGACCATAACAATGTAATATTATGTAAATAAGAATTGCTAGTTTAAGGTCTTAGCGGACTATTAACAAGTTTGAAATTTGGTGGGCCCACTTACTATGCTACCAGTGAGTGTTACGCTATAGTGGAACTTCGCTACAGTAGCGCTACGTTGCAGGGGTGTCCCACATTACTTGGGATATGAAAATGATAATTTTTTTACCGCATCGGCTAACTTGTCATTTTCATTGTTAGAGCCCAGAGGCCATACTCAAAATGTAGTGTGGTCGAACAGAGAGAGAGAGAGAGAGCAAACAGGCATAACATAGCAGTTGGTACGACTGATTTGTGAGCCAAGCAATGGTGTGAAAGGGTGAATGTAAGCATAGGGGACTTGCCAAGGTAGAAGAGGTGAAGGAGACTTTGGGATGCCTCTCCAAGGCATGTGTTGAGGTGTGGCAGGAGGCTCCATCTGCTTGATAAGTTGCTACACTACTCTTGTTTCCATTATGTAATGCATTAGGTGACATATTGGGTTAGATTGTCATTGCTGCTATTGTTGTCATTTTTGCAACCATTGCCACTATTTTTGTTGCTACTTTCTCTGCTACGCCATGCTTGTCTCTACCTAGCCGCAATGGCCATACTGGTGCTACGCTAAGGTTGCATGCAATACCGTGCTGGCTGCCATTTTAAAGAATGGTTACTGTATTATCGCAGGGGTTTGGGTAGTTCTGGGTAGCGTAGCACCCGCTCGACATAGTGTACCACTCTTAGAGGGGTTTGTTTGCTTGCCAAGTTTTGCGGTAGCATGACACATGTTTGGCGTAGTGTAGCACAAACTATTTCATGCTGTAGGATTGGGACAACGGGGGCACTGTAAATTCTTTTTCATCTGCATTGTTAAGGCTGTAATATTTTTGTTGTTGTTACGCTACATCGTTATGTTGTGAGGCCCTTAGGCCATTATGTTGGTAATCTGTCACATTGCTATGCTATTAAACTTGTAACACTACTACGTCGTTAAATTCACTATACTGCCAAATTTGCTACATTGCAATGCCTATTACAGTAGTCTATTCGTTACATTGTTACATGTTTTCTTGCACTTGTTCATTTATTGTGTTACATGCTATGCATTCATCTTACTACACTATGCGTAGTGCAGTTGTCACCCTTATGTGGAAGTGTAACTGTTACGCTGCATGTCTACGTTGTGTTGTGTATCATGTAACTATTACCGTGGGGTGCACCCACTATTGTTATGCTGCGCGGGGCTTGATGGCTACGCTATGCTACAGGTGACACTTTGTGACATTGCTTGCAATGTTCAACTCTGTTTTATAGGGGACTTATTACTTCATGCTAAAGGAAAATTTGTAATTGGAGGATCACACTACGCTACATGTAAATATAGGATCATGCTACGCTACATCAGTAATCATTACTTGAACACAATGTTAATGTTTGGTGTTTTGTTATGTAGGGTCATGTTGAAGCCTGTTTTGATTGTTCTTGAACTTGTAGGAGTCATGTGCTACCTCAGTGAACTTGTGGCCAACATCCCTCCTCCCCATGCATGTGTACAGTAGTAGGCGGTCTGGTTCTGGGAGGGTGCACGAGACTTTCTACAATTCTTCCTCTACGATTTTAGTGTGATTGTGTAGTCACACTTATCAACCGAGACAACTGTTGTACTTATAGAGACATTGTTGCTCGGGGCAAACTGGGGTATTCTGAAGTTCTTGGCTGATGGGTCAATTAGGGGCGAAGGGGAAGGAGGCTCCAACCAGCACCCAAGAGGCTTGAGGTGCTTAAGTTGGATCTAGGACATGATTGAGTACAAATTCTATCATTTATACAACATGATATATGTTGCCCGTCACATGGGCACTTGCTTTCAGAACCCACTTGGAACTGTTTACTATGCCAATGAGTAAGTCCTATGAAGGTTTTTTAACGTGTTGTATGATTTGCGTTATGCTAGCCAAAGATGCTTACTATATTCTTATATGTTACCAGGTTTTACATTGATGAAGGTGGTCTTCACGGTAACACAGATGCATTAGCGATGGCCCAAACGGCTTTGCAAGAGTTCTCCTCCACCGGGAACGTGCGTGCTGATGTCATAGAACAACTTGGGTTTGACTTAAAAACCTATCCAACTAGGTATTCCAAATTCTATGGGAACTGTAAGAAAGTTGGCTAGTTGGATAGCGAATGGGCATCACGCCGACTGATTACCATCGAAGACGTTCTGGTGGAACTTCCATCGTTTCCTATGCTATTCAAACCTGGTATGTTAGACCATGGATTTATTCTTATGTGTTCAAGTGAGGATGTACTTCCATTTTTTTTGCTAATTTTTTTGGTTTTCTGTTAACTATTGTAGTAGTGAGGGAGTCCCAATAGGTCACTGTGATCACCTTTGGATGTGATGAGACCAACCTCTTCTTCAAGTATGGGGAGGTGGAGGAGACTCAACGTTGGCTCTACCCTGGAGCCCTAGCTACCCTTGTTCACCTTCAAGAGGTTGGGCTCATGAACTTAGTTATGGATGTAAATTCAAATGTCTTGACTGTAGAAATGCTTTCCTTCACCAAGAAGGTTGACTGCTTCTGCACACGTGTTCACAATGTGTGGGTGGTATTTGAAATTAATGACCAACTATTTGTATACCTTTTTGGTGTCCCTTCTAATGGTCTTCTTGTAGGAGAAAAATCTAGGAAAGATGTGAACCATCAAGGGGACATTGAGGAATGGCTAGGGATGACTAAGGACCAAAAGGGGATTTACATCCACAAGGTCAAGCTAACAGTGGCTGAAACGATTTACCCTGTCTTTCATGCCTATTCTTTTCCTTAGCTACTCTCCCAAGGGAAAATCCTTGGGGTGGAGTAGGCTTGGATAATGAGGGAGGTCATGGAAGAAGGGACCCATTACAACTAGGCTTGGTACCTTTCTAAAGGCTTATGTGCTGAAATGGTCAAGCTTCACGAGAAGCTTGAGTCCTATTTCAACATGCATTATGCCTTCTTTGTAACTTGCCTACGATGCTTTGCAAAATCCTTGGTAGTTTGTGAAAATGGCACCTGGGTACAGCAAGACTATAACCAGATATCGAAGCCATGGATTTGCCAGGTCTTCTGCACCACCTGATCCCAAGATCCCCCGGAAGCTATCAGGGGATCACTTTTGATAACAACAAGGGATTGAGTGGGGTGTACCTTTCGTGGCTGGGACAGCATGGGAGAGGTGGCCCCCATCAACACAGGTAATGTGTTAAGGGGGGAATGCCTCATTGTAGAAACTGTAAAGACTAGGTTGCAATGTAAGAAGTCTCGTCCTGCTGAAGAGACTTCCCACACAAATGAAGAGAGGGGGAAGAAGCTGCAGATCAAAGTTTGTAAAGTGCAACCCCAAGTTTGTGAGTATGCTAAAATTGTTTTTTTAGCGTAGCACTTGTTATGCTATGCTACGCTATACAGCGTCGTGCAGCGTAGCACTTATTTCAAGTTGGAATATCCTGCTAACTACGATTATGTTTTATCAGAAGAAAAAGAAGAGGAAGGGGAAGAAATTTTGGCCCTTGAAGTAAGGGCGCTTGCTGAAGAGGAGTAGGAAGAGGCCTCTGCTACGGAAGAAGAGGCCCCTACCAATGACCCCTTTGCTGAATTTGCTTCGATGCCCAAAGGATAGATGAGTGTTGAGGATGCTGCCACACTTTTGGGTCAGCTAGAAAGAGAGGGGTTGCAATTGGATGTTGGTGAGTTTGACTGATTGCTTGACAGTTTCTTGATGGGAAATCCCCCCGCTATCACCCCTGAGGGTTTGCTAGGTAGGAGCTTTGCACTATTGTGTCACTTTTCATTAGCTCTGTTGTTATACTCTCTACCATGGCTGACACATTTTATTGTGTAGTGGACACCACTATTGATGCCCCTTACCCTTCGTCCTTAATCCATCTTCGACCTTGGACTGAGACCCCCAACAAATTTGCCTTCATAGAGGGGGTGGTCGATGACATGATTGATCACTTAAACCAGATCGATCCCAAAATTAGCATACTACAATTGCTATGTTAGGCTTTTGCAGTTGTTACTTCTTTTTTTTTGTGTCACGGTGACTAACATTTTTCCATACATGGCAGCCTCCTGTCTCAAGTGGGACCCTTAGCAAGAAATCGAGGTCAATGTTGTGCCCAAATGTCTACCAAAGGTGACTAAGGTACCTCGTCACATTTACGATGAAGCAAGTAAATGTGCGTTGTACTCAGCATGCTCTTATGGCAGTGTAGGCGTGTGAACGAAGACCTTTAGAAGAGGGTACAGAAACTCGAGAAAGAGAAGACTAACCTAATCATTGAGGTGAAGGATCTCTGATCCAAGAATGAGTTTCTGTTGGCCCATGACACTCGTGATGGAAGTTGGCATACGACTATGATTGACTATGCTAGATACTGGATATTCATACGGAACAATAACGAGGCCAGTTGTGAAATTATTGAATAGCGCATGTAGATGGACCTCCTAGCATAGAAGAACCAAGACTGGAAAGACTACAACACAAAGGTTTACAAATGGGGATAGGCACAGAAGAATCATAAACATATGTATAAGATGAAAAGTGCCACCTATCGTAAACAGTACTGAGATGCTGTTGTTGAGTTGCATACCCTTACGCTATTTCTTGACGTCATTGGTGCTTCTAGTGCTTATGAGAAGTTCATGCAATAGGTGATGGTAAGCGAGTCTCTTGAAAGGGAGGTGACCCTACCCGCTGAGGAGACCACCACCACCACCTTTTTCCCAAGACCACCTAGATGGAAAACCGTGGAAAAGGGGAAGGTTGCAGCAAGCGCTGACCTAGGAGAGGGGAATTGGGGCAACCTCACTGAGAAGGAGATCTTGCAACGTCTTGCGGCCGGCATGGATTAGATACCCTTCGAAATGGACGTGGGGCCATCTCAGGTTAGTCACCTTTTGTTATGTTGTAGTTTATTTTATGAAAGGCTTTATCATAGTTTGACTCATTATTTTATTTTCTACCTTATGCAGAATCCAAATGAAGATGCGGGACCTAGTGGAACCGGAGACGGTGATGGAAACGAAGACCCATAGCATGGCGATGCAAAATTTTATTTTATTTTTTGCTTTGAATTTGATTGATTTGTAAACATTATGGATTAACATTAAATGAGGAATAAATGTAAAATAGTTTATTTCATTTTGGTTAATGTGTTTCATTTACTTTTTATCCTTTTGGGCCCCTTGAGAGCCTCTCATTTGTGTTTAAGGCCATTCCAGGCCATTGCTTAATGATGATTTTTTTGTTTTTGTCAATGTTTTCTTTTGTTTTTATTTTTTTTATTGCTTCAGGGTAGTAAAGTTGCTAGTTTTAGGCCCTGCAGGGCTGTGATGGGTAGTTTAAGGCCATTCTGGGTTGTCGCTAGTTTTAGGCCATTTCAAGCCTTTGCTAGTTTTAGGCCCTTTCAGGCCTTATGTAAGGTGCTAAAAAAAGAGGTTTCCAATTTTAGGCCTTAGCGGGCTGTTTAGTGATGCAAACAATGGACATAATGTAAACAATGAGGAGGATGCTAACGTAAACAATGAATATGAAGCAAACAATGTAAATAGTGAACGTGATGTTGATGTAAGCAGTAATCATGGTGCAAGGAGTAATTACGCTAACGCAAATGATGATCATTCTCATAGCTACTTCCTAACCCATCGTGGGCTTGGAGATGCGTATGGACGAGAGGCTTTATTATGATACTCCTCTATGTTATCATCTATCGCCTAAAAGGGTAGCTCAACTCATGTTGCTTCTTTGTTTGGATTGGTTTTGACTTGTTCAGGAATTTCAGTTTGAATGGGGGTTTGGTTTTTAGAGATTCAATCTTTGAACCTTGCTCCATTCCTACATTGTTTATGGCTCGAGGAGCCACTTCATCACTATGAATTACCACTTCCCCTCCCATGTAGGGTAAGTGGATTTCATGGTGTATTGGTAAGGAAATGACCCTCAATTGGGCTAGCCACAATCTCCCTCGGATCAGGTTGAACTTAGGCATCTCCTCTACCACTATGAACACTGCGCTTGTGGGGAACTAGTCCCTTGCCACAAAGTTAATATGGATAGTTCCTTTTACTAGCACAT
The DNA here is from genome assembly GCA_015680685.1 of Gnetum montanum. Classification (NCBI taxonomy): domain Eukaryota; kingdom Viridiplantae; phylum Streptophyta; class Gnetopsida; order Gnetales; family Gnetaceae; genus Gnetum; species Gnetum montanum. The sequence continues at coordinate 42,400 of MNCI01004790.1, forward strand.
GCACCCCGTTAAATGATTTCAAGAAGGAAGTCATCGTGGGCTTGATTTGATCAACCAAGCCCAATTTGTCCACTATGGGAAAGAGGATGACATTAGTAGCAACCCCATCATCAACCTGTACCTTTCGGATCTTGTATTGACCAACCCGAATTATGATGAACCTGGGTGTTGTTGTCACCTGACCCTTTTTAGGGTCATCCTTAATGGACTCATCATGGAATGTTAACTAAGATGGCTACGGTTCCTTAGCTATAGAGGGAAGCATGATAGCATGGCTCACTTTCTCCTCTATCGGCATGTTTTCGTCAACCGGTATGGACATTAACATGCGAACCATGGCTTTGTGGTGTGTAGTGGAAGTCATTATCAAGTCATACAGGCTCAAAGTTATGCTTTTCTATTTTAGAGCTTGTTTAACTTGGGTGAGGGCATTGACAAGATCCTTCTCGCCATCTTCTTGTTTGTTACCATTTTCCTCCTCCATTCGTCTTAGGAGACAAATCTCGAGAGGGGGGGGGGGGGAGGGGCAGTTTCAGGTTGGGAACTAGGCTTTCTCGAGCAGGATGGTGACAATTGCATCTGCGTGGTATTATCAGTTGTTGGTGATGAGGGGGCCATAGGCATTGAGGACAAGGGGGTAGGCTTGGGGGGGCCTAATGTTGTGTGTTCCTTAGCCATCTTGTCCGCTAAACGCTCTTCCCATTTTTTCAAACGGGGAGACTGCAGTGTCGTTTTTGTTGCTTGGCTCTGTGCGGTAGGGGCACTTGAATGTTTTGGCACCTTAAAGATGAATGGTACCTGTGGTGTTGGCATAAGCAGCAGTGTAGCTTTGAGCACAAAGGGTGCAGGGGAAGATGTTTGAGGAGGAACCTTAAGGACAAATGATTGTTGTGATGTTGTGTTTTTTGTTATTGGGGTTGCTGCGTTATGGTGAGGTACACACACCATGAACAGTTGTTGTGGTGGTTTTGGGTTGCTATCAACACCAATAACATTGATTGTGTACCCCATGTTGTTGGCATTTAGGAGATCCGTGTAAATGTGCATGGACTGGTTTTCATGGTGAACAAGACTACTTTCATCCAGGACCAGCTTACCTTGATCGATCATGCGTTGGATATCATCTTTCAATGCTAAACAGTAGTTTGTATCATGATGACACAATTGATGGTAATCACAAAACTGTTCTAGCCTAAAGTTCTTAGGAATTGGTGGCTCATTGGGCATGGCCAAGGAGGGGTTCCTAAGAAGTTCACAGTATCACTGATGACGTTTAATCGCTTCCTTCGGCATCCGTTTATACTGAATATACCTAACTCCCAAAAGTTGCTTCAAAAGTTCTGAAGGCTTAACGGGTAAAGGGGTGTATTTGAAATGATCCTTACGCTCAAAGTTGGGCTTGGGCTAGGTTGATGCCTCAAGTGCTGATGTTGAGGGCTGATCGGTGTTACTTGAGCCAGATGTCGCATTGGCGGGCACTGTGGCCACCTTTTTGTTGTTGCTATTGTTGGGTTTGGTCTTGTTAGCCACAACAGCCACCATGGCTATTGTGACCTTGCCCTTTTCTTGGTTCTTTTTTGATGTACGTGTTTTGGTATGTGACATAGGTTGGCTCTTTGCTAGCTTTTGCCGCCTTCTGGATGCTCTTGGTTTGAGCGAAGGCTTGACTAAGGGAGCGCAAGGCTAGGTAGTAAAGCTTTGACTTAATAAAGTCATTTATTGCCCCCTTGAAGATGGCCAACAAGTGGGCCTTAGCAATAGGCTTGCGTATCTCGTTCAAGGTGGCACTCCACCACTGTATGAATCTTTGCACAGACTCTAGCGGGTCTTGCTTAACGCTCATCAATTGGTCTAGCCTGACCTCTGGTTTCAAGTTATACTTAAAGCTAGTCATGAACTGACTCAGTAGCTCCTCCAAAGTTGAGATGGAGGTGCATGGGAGCGCACGGTACTAGTCTAAGGCTTTGCCTATCGAAGACATGACAAAGATGCAGATGATCATGTGTGGCCATTATTGCAATAGTAGAGATTCAGATCTAAACGTTACCAAATGTGCATTAGGATCACCCTCCTTGTTGTATTTTGTAAATTGGGGGAGTGTCACCCTAGGGGGAAACATAAGCATGGGAGCGGTTGGGTTGATGGGGTTGTCATGGTAAAAATCCATGACCTATACCATGTCAAAACCAGCAGCTTTGAAGCGTTTGATTTTCTCAGTGAGGGTTTGGATAAGTTGAAAAGCTTAATCCAGACTCAGGGGTGTTGTTGATGAGTGCGAGGCTACCTGAGTAGCCATTGTTGATGGTGTTGTAAAGGCAACGGCCTAGCCCATGGGGGGTGCCATTGGTGCCACTCTTGCAAATGGTGTTGCCTAGGCAGTCCACCACCCAGTGGGTGGTGCTATTGGGGCAACAGCTGTTGGTGGCACTGTGGGGTTGGTAACTTGCTCGATTAGCGGGGTAGCCCACAGCCTTGTGTTTGGTGGTACTACGTGCAGAAGCTGGTGCGCTTGGGGTTGCATGTAGTGTGACATTAGAGAAGGTTGCGTAGTAGGGAAGGAAGTAGTTGGTGCCCATCACGTGGTTGAGACTAGGTTAGCTACTAGTTGTGGGATGAGTGTAGATGAGGAAATGGGAGCAGAAGTTCCATGCAGCTATGACGTAGGCACGGTGTGCATGTACAACAACATAGCCATGACTAACATTTGGTATGATGGTGGGACAAAGTGAGGGGGGAGAGTACCTAGAAATGAAATTGAAGGGGTAGCGTATTGGTATGCTGAAGGTACGGGATGGCTGTCCATGGCTAACAAAATTGGGGGTTGCGGTAGGGTTGTGGTAACCATGAAGGGGATAGAAGCAAAGATCATGTTCAACTAGAAGATAGTAGTGGGAGGGATAACCATAGCATAGGTCTGGCCATCACCTTCGGAGTGGGAGTCCAAGTCTTCCTGTCCGTCCTGGAACACCTCATCATAGTGGGATGTCGTATCCCGCTCCCTGGACCTACTCGCTCATATTAGTTGGTCTAAGATCCATTGATATGTTTCCATGAGGTGGATGGTAATGTCAGGGGTAGGGATGAATTCCCTTTTATTCTGATGGAGGAACTCGAAGTTATGCTTATCTTCGAGTTCCTAGCGATCCAAGGGTATATTCGCTTGGACATTTGCATAGAGGAAGTCATATCGCTCTGCATCTTGCACCAAGTGCTCAGGTGACAGGTGTCATAGTCTAAGGGATTGACATGGTGCCAGCACTGGGCTGGGTAGTTGCTCAAGACCTGTCATGTTTTGGACCGAGTAGGGAACCTCAAGGTTCAAGGTGGTGGTGATAGTGGTTGTAGGAATCATCTTTTGTTGTAAGATGGAAACTGAAAGAGAGAAAAAATGCAACTAGGTGTGCTAGGGAGACACCTATTATGCTAAGGAGGAGTGTCACGCTAGAAGGTTTGCTATGTCACACGAGGTGCAGGTGGCAAGGGGCAATAAACAGAGTAAACATGGTAAGGTAAGCGATGGGTTGGAGGCTTTCATCTTGCCAAGTCCCAGAGGAACCGTCGTTGTGACCAGTCTACACCACAAAGGGCGTAGACAACCACAAGGATGTTACATCTACGCTAGTAGGTGATGGGGTATAGACAGCGTGCAGGATTACCCGTGATATGAGAAAAGGGCACCAAAGGTCCTCCTTCTAGCGCTAAAAACTGTAGCGATCAAAAACGTCGATAGCTGGAACACCAAGAGGTTGCCAGGCATAAAGCCTAACCCTAGATTCGTGGGAGGGCCTTGCTAGAGAGAAACAAAAATGGAGTGCCCTGAAACGGTCTGGTTGATCAGACAGGGACTTAGTCGGTGTACAATGACCTTTCGTAAATGTTTATTTTTGGAGGCGATGTATGCAAGTTGAAATGATAATCGAAAAATGTAAAATGATGAAAAATAATGCAAAATATGATAATAGCAAATAAAGAATGAAACAAGCTTGGGTAGAAAATGCACTACCCCAAGATCAAGGATCTGATCTTTGTTTTAGTTGGTGTACAACTGATATGTAGCACTAGAGAGGCATAGCTTACAATAGAGCATTATGGTCACAGATCCCTGAGATGCAGTTAATAGCTTGCCACCAAGAATCCTTTGTTCACCAGTCTCTCTCTGAAGCCAATTACTAGAAGGCCGAAATGTCAAGAATGCCAATCACGAGAAAGCCAAAATGCCAAAAGAAGCCAACAATGCCAAAAGCTAATTCTCAAAGCCAACTAATGCTCAAAATAGTTTTACAAAAGCCAACTAGAAGCCAACCCCTTGAATGTTGTTTGCTGGGGTATTTATAGGACCAGGAGCAAGAGAAAAATGTGGTTTGGATGCCATGCGTCTTGGGTCCCACAGAGTGCAAATGTGACTATGTTGTGCTACTATGTAGTGCTACTATGCTATGACCATACCACTGAAATTGTAGGTGCCAAAATCCAAAAATCATGCCATGTTTGTTACCAGGGAGAAATGCTAACAATGAATGTAAAGTGGAGCCTGTGCTCTAGGACTATGTCTCCCCTACTCTTGTGAGTAGAGTCAAGCGTAGGGAAAACTTTAGGGATTAATCAGGGGGGTGGAAAATGAAGCAAACTTGCTAATTTCATCCGTTGAAGAGATGCCAAGATGAGAATGATCATTGCCAACAAGTTCTGGAGGTAACTAAAGACGTCTTAATGCTTCCATGTAAGTGTTACACTACTTACGCTGCCCAGCGTGTTAGCGTAGCATAAATAGCTGCACGCTACACTATGCTACGCTGCATAGCGTAGCCACTGGTATTGAAAGAAGTCTTGCCTAAAAGCCAAAGATACTTGTCTGAGGCCTGGCCAGGCAAGTAACTGCAACTCTATCTTTTATGCTGAAAAGTCTTCGGATCTGCTGAGTTCATCCTTGGGACATTTTGTTGTTTTGCATCCTTGTTACACTGTGCTACGCTACATAGCATAGCACACTGTAGCAGCCAATATTACATGCATCCTTGTCTAATCTGCAATTCTTTTTCAAGAGACCTTGCTTGGGGCCTGAGGGCTAAGTGGGACAGGTAGTTTTGGAGGCCGAAGTGTTGCCAAGTGCAACCTCTTGTTGGAACCACTTGGAAGAGGGGCCTTCGTGCATTCTGTCCTTGCTACGTTGTGCTACACTGCATAGCATAGCACCCAATGTTGGGTGAATCCTAACTCATTTTACAAACATTTTTTCATAAGATGTTTGTCATGTCTTGGCGTGTCAGCAAAGCAAACTTGTTTAATGGTTGAAGTATGGGCAAATGCTTTTACTTCGTCAGAGCCATCTGAGTAGGAGTGTTGTCGAAGTACATCCCTGCTATGCTGTGTTATGCTTGTCCACATGATTTCCATGGCTCAAGATCCTTCCTATGGAACTTGTTATCATTGAGGCATTTCCTTGTTCCAAAATTTTTATCCTATTTAGAGCTTCCATGATTAGTAATTGATTGACTTCTCCTCTTACCAAGGTCTTATGTTTTCTTATTGCATAAACCCATGCTTTGTTCTATCACTAATGCCTTAGTGGCACCCAAACCAATTGTACCTTGTTTGATCAACGAAGAGAAGTTAGAGCAGTCTATAAGATAGATTTGAAGTTTAGTTATCATCAAGTTAGGAAGACGATATGCCTAATATAACTTTTAGAACATAGTATAGACATTATGAGTTCTTACTCATGTTCTTTGGACTTACTAATTTTCCAATATTTTTCATGCATTTGATGAACAATGGGTTATGTGCTTGCTTAGACTAATTTATCATTATCTTTATCAATGACATTTTAGCTTACATTGAAATTGAAATTTTTACTTACATCTATTAAGACCTTTTGGATCTATCAGACTAGTTTTAGAATTTCTTTTATGAAATTTTTTTTATTTATAACTTGGTGCTTCCTAGTGAAATTGCACACAAGGAATATAAGAAATATAAGGAAAATTCAAGAATAGTGTTGTAGACTTTGAAAGAATAATAGTTGTTTGCACATGCTTCTAACTATGCCTTTTGGAATAAAGAAATTTAGTTTCTTGATCATGTGGTATGTGAAATAGGTATAGTACTGGATCCTCTAAAAGTTTCAATGATTAAAGATTAAGTCGTTCCAACCTCAATAAATGAAGTTAGGAGCTTCTTGGGCATAGTAGGTTATTACGAAATGTTTGTAGAGGATTTTCTAAGATTGCTTTACCTCTACATAAATTTTTGAAGAAGAATTTTTTTTTTCTTTTAGATTGATGCTTGTCAAAAGATTTTTGATGAGTTAAAGAAAAGTATAATAATATCATCTATACTAATTTCATCAATCCTTGAGAAGCCTTATGATGTCTACATGTATGCTTTTGGAGAAGGTTTAGGAGGATTTATCATGTAAGAAGGAAAAATCATGGTTTATGATTTTAAACACCTTAAACCTCATGAGACAAGGTACCCAACACATGACCTAGAACTTGGAACCATAATCTTTACTCTTAAGCTTTAGAGATACTACTTGTATGATGAGTACATAACTCTTTGGACATATCATAAGAGCCTTTAGTATGCTGTGAATTAGCCATGGCTGAATATGAGACATAGGATATGGATTGAATTGTTAGTCAATTTTAGCTTCATAGTTTAATATCATCCTAGCAAGGGTAACACAGTGGAAGATGCCCTATGTAGGATAAATGAGAAACTCTATAGTTTCACTATAGTACCTAGCCTAAGGAATAAAATAACCTTAAAAATCTCAAACCTATGGTATTAATGCAAGGTAATAGCCTTTCCAACTAAGGAAAGATATTTTCAATGGATAATTATGACTTATTGAGTTTTAAAAATAAGTTGTATATTCTAGCTTTAATTATATAGAAACTCCTATTGGTTTTACCATGCACTTTGGACAGTCATACTTTACTGAATTTTCATGTCCATGTTATGGATTTAAAAAAAAATGAATGAATTTAACAAGCCAAAGTTCAAGATGGTTGAAGGCCATATTTACATATAGAAATGTAGCATAATCAAGTAGAAGCATGAAGAGAAGAGTCAAAGTCAAAGCTCAAGTGAAGACAAAATTACATTTTGATAAAAGAGGAAAAAAGTCATTAAATTTATATGTGAGTTTTCTTGAAATATAGGACAAAATAGGAAAATCATTTATTTTTCCTTTTATAAAAGATTGATGAGTAGATGTAATTAAATAGTGGTCCTAATATCTGATGTCCCTTTGATTTCTAGTCCATGTTCCATGAAAAAAGTTTTGTCCCATCATACACCATTATGGCCTAGCTTATTGGCTATAAATATGTGGGCAAAATATGTTGTATTTAAAACTTTAGCAATAAGTTGTATTTGTTACAAAATTTTTCTAATTCATCAATTATCATTACTTCACCAATTTTTATTCATTAACAATTCATCTATCATTTCTATTTATCATTCAAAAATCATCAATTGACATTAATATTTTTCATTTCATATCATCATCAAAAATATCATCAAAGTACTTCTCTAACATTCATTATAGTTTAATTCAACATCATGTTTGGAAGACTAAAGGGCATTAAGGTGGAACAAATTGATTTCCCCATAAAATTCAAATTACCCAAACTAATTCTTCATCAAAAATTGTTTAGTAGCTTTGGGAAATTTTAAAAAATCAAATTTTGTTCAAACTTAACTTTAGAATCTTTAAAAATTCAAGTTTTATTTAGTTCCACAGTCTAACCATGACTTGTGGTTATCTTCTAGTATTCACAGAATCAAACCATGAGGTCATCACTACTTGTAGCTACAATATTCATCATTAAAGATAAATTGTAACTTTACCATAATCCATGGTTATCAACCATGACTTGTGATATTATTCCAAGACTTGTGGTGAAGGTTTTTTTTCTTTTGAAAAAATCAGATATTGTAAGTGAAAGTTTTCCAAATCAAAATTGATCAACAAAATAAACTCCAATTAAGTAAAATTTTGCAAGAAAATAGATCTTTTGAAGTTCTTTCCAACAAGCCTAAGATCACCTCAAAACTCCAAATAATGACAAAGATATAGGCTTCTAAATTTGATCCTAAAAGCTAATTTTTTCACCATGACATGTGGCTAGACCATGGTAAACATACCATGACTTGTGGTGAATATACCATGGTGCATGGTATTTTAAATTTTAAATTTTTTGATTGTTTTTGAAGACCATGACTTATGCTATGATACCACAACTCATGGTAAATAAAATTTTAATCATTTTCATTAATTTTAGAATTTTCATCAAGGGATTCATTTTTCAAATCCCAACAACTCTTGTTTATGAGGCTTAATTAAGTAAGTATTAGATGCATTTAGAAAGTAATAAGATATACCAGAATAGTATGAGATAGTATTGATGGTCTATCATGAAGAAATATGTGGAAGAGTTTGTGGCTAAGTGCTTAGTATACTAATAGATTAAATTACACCATCAAATGCTTAGTGATTATGTTCATCTACACACCATCCTAGGGTAGAAGTGAAAAATCATCGAAATGGATTTCATTATAAGATTGTCTCATACTAATAATGGGAAGGATTTCATCCTTATAGCCATTAATCTTTCTACCAAATATTTTTTAGTTTTTTGCAATAAAAGCAATAATTAACGATGAGGAGATTGTCATTTGTACTTGACAAAAAGTTTTATACTACATGGTGTTCTAGGGAAGGATATGTTCAATGTAAATTTGAAGTTCACTTCTAGATTTTGGTAGTTCTTTCAGAAGAGCTTGAGTACTATGTTGAATCTTATTTTAGCCTATCATCCTTAGAAAAATGGCCAAATAGATAGGATGAATCAAGTTTTGGCAGATATGCTTTGAGATTGCACTTTAGACTTTAAAGATAGGGGAGACAAAGTTCTTCCTTTGAAAGAATTTTCTTCTAAGATAATTATTATACTAGTTTAAAAGTAGCATCTTATAAAGTGTTATATGATAGCCCTTACTATACACCTCTTTGTTGGGATACTATGAAGGATAGATAAAAAGCCATGATATTCATCATCAAAGAAGCTACATAACATGTCAAGATTTTTGAAGGCATACTTTGGTTAGCATAGAAAAAATTTACTAAGTATGCCAAGAAGATCTTTAGAATTTAACATTGGAGATCAAGTGTTTCTTAAAATTTTACCTTTGAAAGGAATTATGAGATTTTCCAAGAAAGGAATATTAGCACTATGCTACATTGGCCCTTTTCCAATTTTGAGAAAATTTGGAGAAGTGCAAATCCTAGTGACATTTCATAGTTCTATATTGAGGAAATACATTTTAGATCCTAGTCACAAAATAGAATAGTAGGATGTGAAAATCCAACTTGATGTAAGTTATGTGGTATGACCAATTAATATTGTGACCTAGGTGAAAAGGAAATTGAGAAGTAAAGTTATCTATGACCTCTCATTTGATGAAATTTTTTATTTATTGCATTTTTAGTAGAGTGTTCTTACCCCTAATGACATTTGAGAAGCATCAAAGTGACCAAAAACATAGTATTTAGGAAAATTCAGTAAGAAAGAAAGTTGAAACATTCAAATGATTAGTTTTAGAATGTATAATTGTCTAATATGCATCATTAATCATTAAAATCTAATTATTTACTTCTACATTGATTTAGTAATCCATTATGAGTCTTGGAACATAGCATTATTAGTGACTTGGATTGTTGTTTTTGATCAAAAGCTCTTTTATTTGGGAAAAACTTATGAGACTTAGGGCTCATTAGCATTGGCTTTGATGATGTGATTCAATCACATTTACTTAACATCCAAGGTTTATATTTTTTTGATATTTTTCACTAATGTTGAGTATTACATAAATTATTTTTTGGTAAGTTTTGGATTTGGTTCAGGGAGCTAGCATAAAAAAAGTTGGGCTAGTGTTTTCAAGAAACCTTGAGATGTCATTACATCCTTTACTATTTGTAGTAGTGAATTACATAAAATGTTGGCCTTTAAATGACACTATATAAAGGGGAAAGAGAGTAGAAGAGTTTGGGCTTCTCACCCTTGTCAATGAAAAAAATTAAGGTGCTATTTATTGCTAATGATTGTATCAAATTTAGGAAACAATAAATAAGTCTAGCTAATAAATTTTGATTTAGATGATGATGAAATCCTTTGATTTTTAGTTTCATTATTATTAATATTATTCTATTATTTGATGAATGATTTAATTATTATTTGTATGTTTGGATGCTTGCATTAACTTTTTGGATGTAGCTATC
>MNCI01004790.1:53844-80139 GCA_015680685.1 Gnetum montanum
TTAGTTAAAGTTAGTCAATTAGTCTCTTTACCTTTCACCTTATCAGCATAGGAGATAAAACCGAAAAAAGCTATAAAAATCATATACCTTGGACTTACTTAACCATACACTGTGACAACTACAAGTAAGTTTGGGAAGACAACGAATAATTAACCTTAAGTGTTCCATGAGACGTGTAGGCACTTAGTCTATGGAGTTCAATTGGATCGCATGTGTTACGCTCGTATTTGTATGGTTGAGTGTAGGGGTACCTCGCCACTCATCATTGGCGCCGTTGCCAGGGACTAAGTGTTTGTGCATTAAGTAGAATATAGGAAATCACTCATATCATTGGGAGCTTAAATGAACCTTAGGGTTAATTAACGAAAATTTATATAACAGTTAAATAGCACACTGATAAGACACAATGTCTTATTCTTCTTCTCATAAGAGCAACTCACCACCTAGGGATAATACAAAGGACAGTCAACAATCTAAAACACATAACCAAAATTAGCTAGTTCCTCAACAATATAGGGTGGTATATACTCATCCCGATGAGTATATATCCAATTTTACTTTTATCCTCCATTAGGATGAACAGATGCGCTGGAGAGACTTGCAGGGTAATATAGTGTTACCTCCAAATTGTGCAGTCCCCAACATGCTCCCCCATGCTTTGGCACAGATTGGTATGACTCAGCTCTATGTTGAATACGTTATAGGTGATTTTGACACAAGGGATTACTATCCTAAATTTGCATAATGTATGAGGGAGTCAAGGTAGAAGAGCCACCATACACTGTTGAAGGGCAAAGAGGTCCCGCACGTCTTGAGTGAAATAGGAGATGGTGAACCACTTATAATGGGTTCTCTATCGAAAGATGTTCCCCCTCCTAATGATAGTGAGTATGTGGGGTATTAGAACCTATGCTCCACAATACACAACCCTGGTTCTGATCCCCGTGAACACTAGTTGTTCACTGAAGGAACAACAACACATGACAAGGACGGGCACTCAGATCGTCATCATGATCGGGGCCAAAGCCATAGAAGAGAAGGTGAGAAACATCGTCATGGCGATGGTTCGCCTTCTTCTTCCCCTTCATCACATCATTCACCCTCTCCTTCCACATCTGGGCATAGTCATAAGGAGCATAACGGTGAGGATAGAGGTAGGCAAAATGAGAGACCTCAACGAGAGAGTCGAGAGAGAGGACGAGGGTAGTCTAGAGAGTCTAGACATGAAAGAAGGGAAAGTAGGGAACAATGTAGGCATCATAGACGTCATGAAAGAGATGACCATGATGAACCCCTACTTGCCACCCAAAGCATGCTAGATATCATGGAGGCTGTAAGAATACCAACAAGGCATTTAAAAGATAGTCGGATCAAGTGCTTAGACATGAACAATATCCCATGCTTCGAAGGGGGATACAACGTGGATCCGCAAAATCATTTACAGGAATTTCATGATGCTTTTGCCTTGCAAAATATAGAAAATGAGTGGTAGAAACTAAAGTTGTTTCCCAAGACACTCATAAAGGAAGCAGAGGGTTGGTACCGGTCCTTAGAATCGGAAACCATTAGGAGGTGGAGTACGATGTTAGAACTCTTCAACGATAAATATCAGACGTACTCCAAAGTGTCTAATTTATGTAAGTAGATCCAAGGATGGAAGCAAGGTACTCATGAACCCTTGTATGCTGCCATGGGCCACTACTATGCATTATTATATCGTTGCTCAGGCCATGGTTGCGCACAGCAGGATCAACTTCGCCACATCATAGATGGGCTAAGGTATGAAACTAGGAGAATGCTTGGGACTGATGCCCAAGGAAGATTATCAGAACTTAGATCCTATAAAATTCATCGCTTGTTGGAACAAGTAGCCAAAGAAGAAGGGGAGCTACGAAAAAGGAAAAGTGCGGAAGAATATAACCGTGATCCCTCTCTTTGAAAGAAGGGAGTGAGATTTTGCGATGAAGAGGATGAGTCACCACTCGAAGAGTTGGTGAATAGGAAAACCTTTCCACTTAAAAAGCTAACAATAGAAGGATCGGCTAAGGCAGATGAAGTATGGAGCTCCTTAGATAGTAAAATTGAAACTATCCTAAAGATTGTAGAGGAGTCTAAGAAGGAATGAAGTAGTGACAAGGACAAGAAAAAGCGGAGAGATTTAGGCCCTGCACGTGACAAGGGTAAGGGTAAAATAACTATCTCCGATGAGGTTGTGGATTCGGACACAAACAATGATAGTGGATGTGAGATCTACCAATATGACCATCCCAAGGTATGTTTTCCAATCATCTCACATCTACAGGAGTTTGGGGTGTATGCACTCAACTTGATACTTAACAAACGACAGACACCCCGAAGGTTACCTTATCCTCAAGGTAACCCAAGACAGTTCCACCAACCATTAACGTACTATCCAAGTGGAACTCCACCACAACCCATCGGGCAACATCAATAGTGGTAATACCCACAGTCATGGGGGATGCCACTACCACAAGAATAGTACCCTTATCGACAACCTAATCCTTATGGTTACTACGTGTAGTAGCCAATTTCTCCAAGTGACTACATGGGTCACACAAGTCCCCATCATCACTACCAAGTTCAGAAGTACTTTAGAAGGACTCCTTCTCCTCTGGGAGATGCTCCATACCCATACGATCCTCCTAATCCATCCACACCTCTTCCGCTGGTAGTTCCCATAACACCTCCTGCTCCAACAATGCAAGGGGAACTCCCCACTCAACTGTAGCAACGTAATGCTAGGAGAGTCGTAACCATTCAACCCGTTGCTGCTTCTAAAAACTGCAAAAAGAGAAGACCTTTCTTCAGAACCAAAAGCCTAGACAAGCTCTCATAGCCACAAGCGGTTGAGTCTACAACCACTCCTCCAACACATAAGGCTTCGGAGCACCCTTTAGTCCAAAAACAGAGCTTAACGCATACGGTTATGTTAACACATACTGTAACCAATTAGATCAAGGTAGGCCACCTTCTCAGGAAACTATCTGACCCTAGAAGTCCCTTAATCTACCTCTAAGTCACCGGGAACGAACCACATAAGGCTCTTCTTAACTTAGGTTCTGGAGTCAACTTAATCTCATGAGAAATGTATCAAGCCTAGAACCTACCCCAACTCAAGAAGAGCAACATTCAACTAGAGCTGGCAGACCGGTCCATCACCATTCCCTTGGGATTGGTGGAGGAAATTGTTACCACTGTGTGTGGTTGGTCATACCCAACAGATTTTCTGGTGATAGAAATTAACAATGACAAAGGGGACTTCCCAATTATAATGGGAAGGGCATGGCTAAGCACAATAGATGCATGTCTAGGGATTCAAGATCTTTCCTTGGAGATATCTAAGGTAAAAATTTATGGAAAGATTGAGAAGAAGAAATTTCCATATATCACATACAATGATTCATCAAGTGATGACATGAAGGAATGCTCGGCATCCCCTCCATGCAATAGGTATGCCCTTGGAACTCTGAGACAAAGATGCTTGTATGTAGCAACCATACAACAAGTGAACACCCCATGGTTGAAAGCTACTAGAAAAAGCAAACCAACATGTATGGAACGAGCTAAGGAAATAACTCATGCCAACAACGAAGGCATAGATACCTTGGAATATGAGCATCGTCAACTTCCACCCCTTAATTTAAGAACATCAATTAGGAGAAGTTGGGAACTTCTACGAAAATCAAATAGACGTTCATTATTTTGGATCTCTCCCTTTCCATTTAGTCATGGGGGAGACGGCCACCTATGCTAATCATTTTGGGGCCCTCAGTTCTTTTTAAGTTTTTATTTTACAAGTTTTTGTTTTACACATTTTTTTTTCATGTTTTTGTTTTACACATTTTTGTTTTACAAATTTCTTTAAATTTTCTTATTTTTTGTTTTACAACATCGTTATACCTTTTCATTTTTTGTGTGCATGTGTGTGTGTTATCCACCCTGTAATTTTGTCATTCAATAAGTATTTTGCATGATGGTATGAACTATTTTTGTACTGATTGCTAATGTTTGGTTTTTACCTTTAAGTTATGATGTTGATACTAAGGTATGGTTCTTTTGATATGACAGGTAATGAGTCCACTTCATCCATTCATCCACAAATTTCTATGGTCTCTCTCGGCTTGGAAATGTACAGTCCCTTTCTAAATAAGAACTGTAACGAATTGGTGACTGGGCATTTCTCAAACTAAGGAAGGACTCAAGGATTGAAAAGGATGTGACTTCAAGGGAACTTGATGCATTTGTGTTGGCCGTTCTCTTGGGTGCTTGGATGTTTCTTCTTGAGTTTTCTTACCGTTTCGACATTACTCAATCATTAGAAACTGAGCAAATAAAAATAACAAAGTCTTTGCATGGTGTGGTTCTCATGTATAAACACACAAAAATCAAAAAAAAAAGGAAAGAAAAAAGAGAAAGTGAGAATTCAAAGCACACCCCTTAGATAAAATAATCCCTTAGGCTACAAGCACTGGTTATGGAACTCAAAATAAAAATCTTCTCTCTAATGAAGGCCCTCCTCGCTTCCTATTCTCTCCTCCTTGTTTCATCAGAATGGTGGTGGCTCTTGGGTGAAGGCATTCTTGTTACTTCAAGAGGATGGATTGGCCGAATGCATTGATGCTAAGTCATTGGATGTGGTTTGTTTGAGGTTGGACTTGGAATGGGATTTACTAAGTCACATTAATCATGAACTTCACAAGGGGATGTACACCACCTTGTTCTTGGGATTCCATTCCATTCTCTTCTCTCCATCATTCTCTCTCCATTATTCACCTCATTGCCGGTTGTATCATTAGTGTATATTTTGGTAGATACATTGTTTTCTTTTTGGTAAATTCTTGTGGTTAAGACTTTAACTCTTATTTCAAATGACATTCCTAGAGCCTACAGACTCTTTGAATGTGGGTTTGTTAGGGCATTAAGGGCATGAGCCTACTTTGGGGAGGACCCACTAACATTCCTCTTTGGTGCACCAGTTAAATTCTTTTTCGTAACATTTTTGCAATCCATTTTATTTTGTTCATTTCCATCTTGACATCCACTTCACTGACGTTACAGTTGTCCCTTTTTCTCCCTCTTTCTTATTCTTTTTCTTTCTCCATTCTATCGTTATCGAAGGTTCACTCTTAGTCATGGGGGTCCAGACCCAAATTTTTTCAATTTTCTCCTAACCCCTACACCTTCGGTAGTCACCATTAATATATCTCCAGACTCGTATTAGCCATACCACAACTCAGTCAATGGACCCTTCACCGAAGCAAGGTATCAATTGCATTATGATTCATTTACCCTTGCTAATATAAAAACTATGTTGTGTGTGCAGATGGCAATCATGCAACAATGGATTGGATCTAGAGAGAACACGTAGAATGGAGTGGTGCTAAAATAACTATGCAAGGAGCAAGATCGATGGTGCGCTTACGAATGGACAACAAAAGGTGCAATCTTGGCATTGGTAGCAGCAACACTTCTTTCTCTCTCTCTCTTTCTTAGCTGCTAACTGAGGCTTGATGTTAATGTAATAAGGTGTTCACTCTTGTTGTCATGAACACCAAGTTTGTTTTGTCTTGTAATGATGATCCGTTCACATATCATCCCTTTAGTTTCATTTAGTCAATAATCCCATACCTTCCCAATATTTTTTAAGGAACTCGAGGATGAGTTTTCATTCAGTCATGGGGGTATGATGGGATGCGATATCACATCCACCGTGATATCGCGTTGTCCCCCGCGATATCGCGTACACGATATCACGGTACATTGCCAAGTCTATAAATAAGAGGCAGTGCTCCCTTGTTTCTCATCTAGATCTAGACCCTTAGCAAAACTCTGGCAGTTTTACCTCTCCAGAGATAGAATATTTTCCATGTGCCCACAGTAGGAGCTCCAATGTGAACGAATCTTTATTCGAGAAAATATTGTACCTGAACACATGTTTGTGTACAGAAATAAAGACGAACTTCTTGGATAAACCTTGCAGTGCATGGAATAGGCTAATTAGGATTTTATTTATTGTTATTTACTATTTATCATTTAAATGCTTTATTCATTATTAAATCTCTATCAACCCTTCTCTCCTAGTTAAGTGCCTCAAAACAACTGCTTCGAGCATGTGCGTTACGCTTGGTGATCCCAACAACAATTAGCATTTGGTAACCCAGGTTGCATTGGTTCAGGGTGTGAACAGTAAGTGGGAATGGATGCTGACGCTAGGTTAATTAAGACTTAGTTAGTTAGTTAAAGTTAGTCAATTAGTCTCTTTACCTTTCACCTTATCAGCATAGGAGATAAAATCGAAAAAAGCTATAAAAATCATATACCTCGGACTTACTTAACCATACACCATGACAAGTACAAGTAAGTTTGGGAAGACAACAAATAATTAACCTTAAGTGTTCCAAGAGGTGTGTAGGCACTTAGTTTGTGGAGTTTGACTAGATCGTGCATGTTACGCTCGTATTCGTATGGTTGAGTGTAGGGGGTACCTCGCCACTCATCAATTTCTTAGTATTTGTTTTAACATGATAATTGGATATAATTTTTTAAGCTGTATTGTTCAATTGGTATTTTTGTACTATGTAATGTTCTTTGGTTGGTAGTGTGGAATTTGTACTTTTTTGTCTTTGGTGCAAGCCTAACTTTTTTTATGGTATTTAATTTGGCAATGTTGATATTGATTTCTAGGTTTTTGCAATATGTTTGATTTATGTAAAGTCCAATGCCTTGATGTTGTTTGATATATTTATCATGTCATTTATTTTGATATTATTGTATTTTGGTTAATGTAATTTTTTCTTTGGGAAATAGGACATCAAATTGTTTTGCTTAATGTATAGGTTAGGTTTTGTATGCACGAGTTTGTTGGAATTGTACAGTTATTTTTCTATTTGTTTGTTTAGAAATTTTGTATTCCTTTGCATTTGTTTTTAAGAATGTTCACTACTTTGTCTATTACATTTTCTTGGTATTCATTAATTTTTAATAAGTTACATTTTTTATTTTTATGAGTAATACCTTTCTAGCCTAAACCTAGTAGGGTCTTACATACTAGGTCTCTTCAAACTCAATCTTAATCACAAATAAATGATAATTGTTGATGAATCATGGTTTTGCCAGGTGCTAATATTGGACCCCTATTATCGGATCCCTATTATCGGGTACAAGATATCAGGTTTGATGAGTCTCGATATCGAACCCTCAATATTGGACCCTCAATATCAAACCCTCGATATCAAGTACATGATATCGTGGCCTGACAAGTAATATCAGATACGCGATATCACGGTTCTTGTGTGAGCCTATAAATACACAATGGGGTTCATGGGAAAGAAACAGTCAGCCAGTCAGTAGTTCAGTTAGAAGTTAGTTTTCATTTTTAGTTCTTCTCAACCCTTTCTCCTAGTGCATGCTTGCAGTGTGATGATTGTAATTGTATGACAACTTTATTCGAGTGTGACATACTTGGACATGTACATGACCGGAAATAAAGATTGAGATTACTTCATCATTGTAGCATTCACTTAGTTTAATTATTTAATTGTTATTCATTGCTTTCTTAATTAATAATTTTTACCCTCAACTCCTATCCCTGTTATTAAACACAGAATGAGTACAACTTAATCACGAGCACTTAAGTGTGACTACATGGTATCCTAATAGCATACTTAGGATATGTGCTTGGTAATCCTAGTAGTAGTCATACAGAAGGTCCAAGATGTGTATGGATGGTTAAGGAATGGATGCTCATCACACTTAGTCTAGTTTAGATTCTCTCCCCCTATGTCCTATTACCTTAACTCTCTCTCTCTTTTCCTCCTAGCTTAATCAGAGTTATTTTCAATTGCCTCTAGCAGTAGCGCTAGTCTAGGACCACATCATACATCTCACTCTGGACTAAACCATATGTGACAAAGCAAATACTAGTCCAGATGGAAAGACAATGAACTGCGATCAACGAGTAACTATCTAGATACCACAACTAGCCTGTTTGCAGAGTTCGACCGGATCATGCATGAAATGCTCATATTCATATCGTTGAGTGTAGGGGTACCTCACCACTCATCATTGGCGCCGTTGCTAGGGACAATGCTAGTTATCTAGATTAGTTATATCATACAAGATTGTTGTAAGAAACTATTAATGATATATCTTTCAGAAAAAAGAAATTAAATTCAATTAAGTCACACACAATTCACAACAATGTCTCTTTCACAAGACAGTGATAATGCAACATCTAGCAAGGCAATTCAGTGGGGAACTGATGAAGACAAAGTTTGGAGTACTCAACTTTATGCAAGAATTCCATATGTTCATGAGTATCCCAACGATACTCAAGGATTCTTGTCCGCCAACTCTGACACCTCTAGTAAGGATGGGACAACCCATAGAATGAGGAGGATCGAACAAGAATATGTTAGGACATGATTGGAAAACTTACAAAAGTTAGAACAAGTTTTTCAGTTCCTTCTCTTCCTCTACTCCTTCAACATCAGATCGTGACACGAATGACTATCTTTCAAGGGATCGGTGTAGAACTAAAAATTGAGAAAGAAAATTGAGTACGCCAACATGAACAAGGAAAACATCATCTCAACTTGCAAACTTGTAGCCTACTTAGTGACAATGAACCCCTGATGGCCACTAAGAGCCTAATGCCTATACAAGAGGCTGTTCGAATATCCTATAGGCATCTCAAAGAAAGCCATCTACTCAGGCTTGATTTAAATAACTTTTGCAAGTTCATAGGAGGCTATGATTTAGATCCACAACAACATATACAAGCCTTCTATGATTCCTGTGTATGGAATAATATCGATAATGGGTTGCAAAAACTTAAGCTCTTTCCTATGATACTCGTTGGCTAGGCAAAAGTGTGGTGAAAATCCTTAAAACCAAAATCAATCTGTAGTTGGCCAACAATGGTAGAACTCTTTACTGAACGATATCAAACCTATGTTAGAGTGTCAGCCTTGAGGAGACAAATCCAAGAATGGAAACAAGGGCAACATGAACCCTTGGACATGGCCTTAGAAAGATATTATTCATTGTTAAAAAAATGCCTGGGCTATGGGTTTTCCAAGGAAAGGCTAATTTACGACATCATAGATGGGCTCCGTAATGAAATAAGGGAAACCCTAGGGATGTATGCCCTAGGTCAACTATACAAACTACAGACCCACCAATTCCAAGAGCTTATTAAGCAGGTAGTAAAAGAAGAAGGAGAAATGACTAAATGGGAGAATGTTGAAAAATCTCAATGGGACCAAAATCTCAATTTAACAAAGGTCCATAATCATGAAAAGGAGAAATCAACTCATCTCAAGGAGGTGGACCAATCTTTGCCAGTAAAATAATCACTAGATGAAATCAAGGCAAAGATCAATAAGATGATGGAATGGATGCATGAAAAATGTGAAGAATATGCCAACATTATTAGAGGTAGAACCATGATGAACCAAGAAGTAGGAAAGAACATCCTTAGAAAATTGGAAATAAGGGTCGAAGAGAATAAGAGCTCAATTGCCAATCATACGTATTAATGTAATGTTTGTTTGTACGATCACCCCAAAGGCCAATGCCCAATCTTGTCACATTTACATGAGCATTATGGAGGAATGCTACATCTAGAGTTTGTACAAAAATACCATGTTCAATCACGATGGCAAAAATCCCAATCATGGGGGAGGCCACCCTCGAACTGGTCACAC
The DNA here is from genome assembly GCA_015680685.1 of Gnetum montanum. NCBI lineage: Eukaryota > Viridiplantae > Streptophyta > Gnetopsida > Gnetales > Gnetaceae > Gnetum > Gnetum montanum. Next base: position 63,573 of record MNCI01004790.1, read on the forward strand.
CCTTCATATCATCCGAACCTAAGTGCTTATCAGGTGTAACATCTTGTTTCCCCAACTCGGTCAACATCTTCTATCTCATCACATTGTTATTATTCTCCTAAGTACTATTAGCCCATGTCCTTTCCAGCAAGATCACCACCTCATGTTCCTTATACTTCTCCTTACCCTCAATATTCTCATCATTCACCTCCTTCTACATTGCCACCAGTTGTTTTAGAAGGTTTTGCACCACAGCACCAACCCACGAACATCAATAGCAGTGGAGGTCCTCCACAACACCAGAAGCATCCTTTCTTTAGGCATGGCTATAGAAAGGGACAACATCATTCTGAGACCACTGCATCCTCCAACCCAGCACAAGTCCAACACTTGGTGCATCTTTCTCCTCAAACCCAATGCCTTGTGTTACCTTATCAGGGCCACCAATCAATACTCCAACAACCATGTGGCCCAATGAATCTAGCCACGAAGGGAGACATATTGATCCTTGCATACCATCTTACGGTCACGGGTGCCATAATGGGTCAGCTCCTTAACACATGACCACATCTTATAATCTGCCCCACTATGCCTACTACAATCAAGTGTGTGAACCCCAATTTGGGTATATTCCTACCACCACCTCAAAAGACACCTCGTGGTTTGGATATGATCGAACTCCAATGTTTCCAAAATGCTTGGATCAAAATTTTCCATTTATTAATTCTAGCCATACTCAAGGGATTATTCATGGGGGATATCCTCCATTTTAATAAGCAGAATTAATAAATAATTTTTATTTTCTTGAATTTTACAATTTTTTGTTTTTGAGTTTTTCATCTTTTAATTTGTTGTTTTATCTTTTTATTTATTGTTTCATATTTTTATTTATTTATTGTTTTATCTTTTTTTCTTGTTATGGGTAATCTCATCTATGAATAAAATACTCATGTGACCCATTGGTTGAGGTGTTATTCTATGCTATCAAGTTTTGAGTAACTAATTATTTGGATAGCAAGCCCATCACATCCACCCACCCATTCTATTAATAAGAGGTTCTACTCTGGATACAATGATATTCTTGTCATCATAAAAAATTAAAAGTAATTTTGTGCTTAGTATGCCCAGAGCAAAAAATGATGGAATAAGAAGGAATGGCCAGGGTGTGACATCAAGGGGACTTGTGGATTCTCTTTGGTGACATTTGTAAGGTGCTATCATGCAGCCTGGTTGTACTTAGATCCTTGTAGATTTAACAAAAAATTGGGAGTAAGAGTAATGAAGGCACTCAATAAAAAAATCCAATGCTATTCAAAGGGGTCCCACTGGAAAGACATGCACCCATGCTTGAAGGTAGGTGACTTCTCTAGATTACGCATAAAAAAAAAGAAAAAAAGAGAAAAGAAAGTGTGCCAAAGCGGCCAGAGAAAAAAAATGTACCAAAAAGAAATTTCAAATCACTCCTTCCTTGAACAAAATGCCAAGTGATCGTATGCCTTATTGTCATGATGCTCTTATGGTTGTCCATCATTGAATGAAGCAATGTGATGTCACTGACCAAAGGATGGACTTGGTTTTCATTTTCGAGCGATGGGCTAATGACACATTAATCATGCCCTACACTCAAGATTCATTATGCCCTAGGTCAGTTACCTCATGTCCCAATCTCTACAATCCCTTCTACGATTCATCCCATCTTGCTACTCAAGAATTTTTTACTTGTGTCTTGTGTGGCATAGAATTCATACCTCATCGCGGTGGTATCTAACATGTGTGTGTTTTGTTGCATCGTTATAGATTACATTTAACCCTTCTAGTGCCTATGGACTCTTTTAGGTGTGCTTACACAAGGGCATTATAGGTTGGAACTTGCTTTGGGGAGGACCCACTTGCGTGACTTTTGTAATTTGTACTTGTTGCACACCACCACATCATTTTATATCCTTCGAGTACTTCATTGCCAAATCTATTCTTTCCTTTGTTATCATTTTATCAAACATTTCTCAAAACCATTACATGTCCTTTTATGTGTCACCTAAACAAATTAGGTCAGACATTAAACTTTTAGGTCAACTTCCTTGAAAAACATTTCTAACTCTAAAATCACACTAAGTAAAGAACTCAACATTTATTAAAGGTAATGATTAAGGTATGAAATAATTGAACTTCTTTCAATAACCTTACTAATAATTGATCTTTGTGTGATTATAGATGGCCCCTAAAAGAGGACAACAAGGAGGACCTTCTCAAGGTGCAACTAAACGCCCAAGGGGAGGAAGAGACCAAGAGCCTCATGCAGAACATGCAGAGTAGGAGGCTTAATCATTCAGCATCCATCAGGGACCTCTTGTCACTACACAATCTGGCCAAGGAAAAGGTGGAGAGGCTAAGGCCTGAGCCTATGAAGAGGAATGACGGCTATCTGTGGCATGGCATGTCAAGCCCACTCAAGTGTTCTCGTAGCTGCCGTGTTCATGGAAAATGCCGACTCCATCAAGCATTGGAACATTAGTATGGATGGCTCATAATCCTCGGATAGAAGAGGAGAAACATTAGGTGCTTCTTTAATGGTATCAATCTTAGAATCCTAGAGCACAGGACAAAGGAAAAGGCACCAATGGAGGAGCCACTGCCACCAGGAACTGCATGAGTCCCAATAAATTTTGTAATTTTGTGTCCATGTCCCAATTTTGTTGTATTCAACTCTCCATTGCAGCATGAATAAATTTCTAGTTAGTTAATAATTCCATACCTATCCATTGTGTAATCAATTGAACTTGTTCCTCACTTTCTTTGACTTGAGAACGAGTTGTTATTCAGTCATGGGGGTATGATGAATCATGGTTTGCTAGGTGCTGATATCGGACCCTTGTTATCGGGTACAAGATATTAGGTCTGATGAGTTCTGATATTGGACCCTCGATATTGGACACTCAATATTGGGTATGCGATATCGCAGCTTGACAAGCGATATCGGATATGCGATATTGTGGTTCCTGTGTGAGCCTATAAATACACAATGGGACACATGGGAAAGAAACAGTCAGTCAATCGGTAGTTTAGTTAGAAGTTAGTTTTCATTTTTAGTTCTTCTCAACCCTTTCTCCCAGTGCATGTCCACAGTGTGATGATTGCAATTGAATGACACCTTTATTCAAGTGCAATGTATTTGGACATGTACATGACCGAAAATAAAGATTGAGATTACTTCATCATTGCAACATTCACTTAGTTTAATTATTTAATTGTTATTCATTGCTTTCTTAATTAATACTTCTTTACCCTCAACTCCTATCTCTGTTATTAAATGTGGAATGAGTACGACTTAATCATGAGCATTTAAGTGTGACTACATGGTATTCTAGTAGTGTACCTAGGATATGTGCTTGTAATCCCAGTAGTAGTCGTACATGAGGTCCAAGATGTGTATGGATGATTAAGGAACGGATGCTCATCGCACTTAGGCTAGTTTAGATTCTCTCCCCCTATGTCCTATTAGCTTAACTCTCTCTCCCTTTTCCTCTTAGCTTAATCAGAGTTATTTTCCATTGCCTCTAGCAGTAGCACTAGTCTAGGACCACATCATACACCTCACTCTGGACTAAACCATACATGACAAAGCAAATACTAGTCCAAATGGGAAGATAATGAATTGCGATGAATGAGTAACTATCTAGATACCACAACTAGCCCGTCTACGGAATTTGACCGGATCGTGCGTGAAACACTCGTATTCGTATGGTTGAGTGTAGGGGTACCTTGCTACTCATTAATTGTAATGCTCTATAACTCTCTCAATCTTCACCTCAACTAAAAATATGAAAATAAAATTGCCCATGAACTAAGAAATTTCTGAACAAACTCATATATTTGCCTCAAGAGTTTGTCTTTTAGTCAAGAGATAATCAATAATGACTAAAAGCCTTAATTACATTCATCTAATGTTGATTTATAATCCTTTGTTGGATTCCTTATTATATTTGAAATTTAAAACTTTTATTTTAACTTTTCAATAGCTACAAGTCACACTCACTTGCAATCTGTTTTGGTAATGACCTACCATATGTTATATCGTTCACTCAGTTCTTGTTGAAAACTTGAAAGCTAACCATTCTAAATGCAAGTGTGGCACAAGTTATTCTTCTTTGAAGTATGAAAATTCAAAGAGCACTACTTCTCAATGTGACTAATTGTGACCCATATCCTCTTGAGCAACCTCTTACAAGTTGCATTGGCTGCACAGTCCTAAATTTAACCTTAAAATTCAATAAAAACAAGTTTTGAACATATTGCAAACCATTGTGGGTCACACCTAGCTCATAGTTCCTTGCTACAACTAACTACAAGTCGCACGGTGCTTGTAGATCGTAGTCCAAGAGTTAAAAACATAGCAAATCGACTTCAAACAACTTGAAACTAAGGACAACAATTCCCCTATGACTCCTACAATAGATATAAGTAGGAAAATTACAACTTAGAATGGGAGATGTTCCTATATCAAACAACACTAGTTAGGCAATCTTTCATTTGATTGAAGACACTAAATTCTACCCTTTGTTAAAGAATTTTCAACTTTGTTGGAAGAGCTCTCATCCACATCTAATGATCAATTATAACATGGTGTACCCCATTCATGTAGTATGATAATTGTTTGGACCATTGTTTAGTGATTTGTTGGCATGAAATATATAATCAATAAAAGAAACCTTTTTCTCCCATTTTACCTCCTTATTTAATTTTCTGTTTGAACCATTCTTTTTTTATTTAATTTTAATCTAACCCATCTCCTAAGTGCTTTTAACACTTGTTGAGAATCTCTTTAACTCCTTGTTCTATTTAAAGGTAATTTTAGATGGTTTAAGGTTATTTGTGGTCTTACTAATTCTACAGGAGCTAAAATTCTTGTTCATAGATTTCTTTTTACTTATTTCCATTGCATTCTACAATCATGCTTTTCTATTAATATTGTTTTACAGTACTTCTTGGCATTTATAACTTAAAGGCTAGCAGAAAACACCAACAAATATTAGTAGTGAAGATAATGTACTCACCTTGATGGAAAATAGATAAAATTCAAAATAAGTAGGTTAAAAATCTATATTTCTCCTGTGAATAAAATATATATGGTAAGATATTGAAACTGAAAGCGAATTTTTTACTTCAATCGTCTGCTGTTCTTTAAATCCATCGCACCAGTTTCAGAATTTTTTTTACCGAAATTTTTGAATATTTATAACTCAGTTTGCCAAGATAATTTGATCATGGGTTGCGTAGGTCACAAATTATTGCGGTTTTCGTGGTTTTTATTTTTTAATGCATGCTAATCTTTTCCTGCTGCATGGCTCTGCAAAAATGGTAAGTCGTTGCGATAATTCAAGTATTAACAATGTCTCAGGCATAATCTCTGGGGTACAAAAACAATAACTAGAGATCAAACCTTCGTATTTTGTAAAATCATTGACAAATATAACAGTGATAAAACTAATATCTTTCCTTTCTCCGTAGGTTTACCGGTCAGAAAATGTATCAGCATGATACTCTAACGAATGGGTACAAACCGTTAATTTTCCATTATAAAACCAAAGTAAATATAAAATTTGAACAACTCAACTGGATGAACTCAAAAGAGAGGCTGGCGATCATCTCCCTCCCTAGGCTGGTGGTGCCCACTCCTGCTACTTTTATATGGCAGCTCTCAGGCGGTGGCAGTGAATGCCCACGTCCGACACGTCTCTGCCGCCACCACCACTGCCACGCCAGCGTAACCACAGCCACGTTCTCAACCATTACGAACGATGGTTACAGTGCCACGTTCTCACGTAACACCGCCACAAGCTCGCCACCACTCTGGGTTTTCCCCCGCTGTCTCCCACTAGCGTGGCATATGCTACCTTCCATCAGAGGCATGCGTTTGATCCTCTACCATCAAAATGATGTTCACGCCACCCAATCGGTAAGCAATAATATGGTGCAGTTCAGATTTCAGCCTACGATAGTAGTTAATAAGGATGGTTTTATTTATACTGGTGAAACTGAAACCGAAGAAGAAACCCAAACTGAAGATATTATGAAATTAAAGAAAAAACATTTTTTGTATCTTGTGAAATATAAAAATAGATTCAATAAAGTGGTTAATCATTACTGGATATCATAAAAATGAATCATAAAAAAAGTACACATTTTGTTTTCATCACAATATTTAGTAAAAATACATAGAAAAAAAATTCTCTTAATCCTCAAGAGCTCTTGAACTACCTAACCTGCATGGATACTTTTCTCCTAAAAGGTTAATCTATCTTCAACTTTGTATCCTAAGTCTATGTAAACTCAAACAAAGATTACATTGTGATCTTATTGGGATTTTAGCTTTATTGCTTTAAGGGTGTGAATTTGACTAGCTTTTCATCTTTTCGTAATTTTTCCCAAAAATTTGCATGTAAAAATTAAAGTTTCCTGTATATTAAACTAAGATGTCATTGATAGTAGTATATTAACTTAAGTATATATATGGAAACATGTACAGCTATATATCTATATAGAGACATACGCATACATATATACTAGCTTTAAGATTAAAAAAAAAATCATAATGAGATAGGAGATGGAATGTTTCTATATGAAATATTTATGTATCGCCATTAAGGCTACTATGTAGGCTATATTGATAGAGTTACTATATCAGTTGATCATGCTCTGTGCCTAGCATAGGCAATGTTGGCATCAACAAAAATCTTAACAATGATAAAAGAAGCAGAAGTTTACACCTAACAATGTTGAAGAGCAGTCTCTAGGACATAGGATGTCAAATTTCATATGCTGCAATACTAGTGATTCAATAAGTGGGGCTTAACCACTTGATTAGGTGCTTGATTGCAATTCCGAGAAAAAACTACAATGATTTAGAGTGGCCACCATTTTTATTGCGACTCTATGTGACCCAATCTTTGTACTACAACAAAGTCGCCTTAGACTTTAGAAAATGGCGCATGAGTTTTGGTAGAGGTAACTGCCCCATATGGACAGTGTACATGAATTTTAATTTTTAATGGATGTTACTGCCACCTTTGAAATGAATTCAATAGCAACACTTAAGGATGTCAAATTTCATATGGTGCAATACCAGTGGTTGAATAAGCAGCCCTTAAGCACCTGATCAGGTGCTTGATTGCAATTTCGAGAAAAAACCAGAACGATTTAGAGTGGCAGCCATTTTTACAGTGACTCTATGCAACCCAGTCTTTGTCTTGCAACAAAGTTGCCTTAAACTTTAGAAAATGGCGCATGAGTTTTGGTAGAGGTAACTGCCTCATATGGACAATGTACATAAATTTTAATTTTTAATGGATGTAACTGCCACCTTTGATATGAGTTCCATGGCATCACCCAAGAATGTCAAATTTCATATGCTGCAATACCAATAATTGAATAAGCGGCCCTTAAGCACCTTCAGGTGCTTGATCACATTTTCAAGAAAAAACAGCACCTTTTAGAGCCGCCTTGATCGCATTTTCAAGAAAAAACAGCACCTTTTAGAGCCGCCATCATTTTTATAGTGACTCTATGCCAGCCAGTCTTTGTCTTGCCACAAAGTCACTTTAGAAAATGGCGCATGAGTTTTGGTAAAGGTAACTACCCAATATGGACAGCATATATAAATTTAAATTTTTAATGGATGTAATTGCCATCTTGGATATGTGTTCAACCGCAACACCTAAGATATCATTGAGTTCAACCGCTAACACCTAAGATATCACGGATCACTTCAATTGAAAACAGAGTCCATCTCTATATTTCAACATTTTACTTTCAATGCAGAAACTTCAAAATTTTCGAAATTTGCATTTTCCATCTTCGTTGTACTTGATCTTGGTTGACAGCAGGAACTTACACTTGTCCTTGAGAAAGGATGGTTAAGTATAAGACTTTTATGTTCATATTATTTTATTAAAATATTTTAAAGTTTTGATGTTGCATAAGTCCGCTGTCATCAGTATATAAAAAAGTGGGTATATTTGTAATTTGTTGTTCATAATATATCTACAAGTTTTTTTGGACAGTATCTTGTCTGGGTAACTTTGGGGACATGAATATCTGTGCAGTGTGACTGGCATCTGTCTTTCATTTTTAAAACTATAGCAGAGTGCACCACAGCTTTGGAATACGGTGAAAGTCATGGCATCCAAGTTGCTTCAGTTAGACATGGAATTATAGGCAGGCCTTACATAATTCCGGATTTTTTTGCTTATTATGTTCTGTATATGGGGAATCTGACGCAATTTAATAGACGCTGCATAGTGTTGTATGTTATAGTTAATTCTTTGTTTAGTTTTAATAAAAAGCTTGATCAATGCCTTACATAGATGCCTTGAAATTTCTTTTCAACATTCATTTAAAGAATCAAATTCAAACAAAGGTTATCATCAATATAATGTTAAAATCCCAAATGTGCTATTTTATTCTGATTTTCTTAAATTTCCAATTATGAATTCTGTCCTGTTTGTTACTGCTCTAAGTTGTTTCAGTTAACACATTTCCCAAGAAAATTCATTAAAACAAGAAATTCTTGGTTAAATCTTTGCAAAATAATTACTTGGCCTCTAGCGAAATTAATCCAAAGCAAATTTCTTAGTTACTACAACAATCTTATATAAGTTGATAATGCTAATTGCCACACATTTTAACTCTAAGTCTTAGTTTTTGCACAATAATTAAACATCCATCCTTAATGAATCTCATTTGGTAGTAGAGCAATTGACTACTAATTTATTGATTTTTTTCAATAAAGTATTTAATATGCTTTTACTTAGTTAGATTTACCTATTTGCAAAGTTTGTGTGTATGTGTCATTATAAGGTTTTGTTGGTCATGATATCTATTACATAGTTACCAAGTATTTTAACCCAACCTATTTTAAACAACTTGTTGGTTGAATTTTTGTATATTTAACTACATTTATAATTATTTTAGATTTTTTAAATCCAACTCTTTGACCAATTATTTGACTATTATTTGATGACTAGCTGACTTTGACTTCTTTATGAAGATACCTACAACCCAAATTCCAAATTCCACAACTTAAACCCTGTTCAATACCACTGAGTAAGATGACAATGATAACATAACAAAATGTATCTACCTTGTCCCTACCAAGGATTGGAACAAGATTTTGCCAACATTACGTGCTGTAATGTATCTTTTTGTGATTAAGTGAAACTCAATACCAGCATTCCACAAGAAAATAAAGAACAGTAAGAGCACTGTGTTATTGGACACAAAATTCTTTCACAAACGTGGAACAGTCCAAACAATAACATACTGCAAAAGTCCTGAGCAGATTCAAGCCGCAAAACACACTGCAGTCTAACAAAATGATCCTAAATCATCTCTACCATTCCTTTCATCATCAATAAATCAATAGTTCAACTATCAAATTGATCACAGAAACTTCCATGAACGTTCTAACTCAAAACCAATTACGTGGATTATGTTGAGGCTGACTACCATCCAGCTGCTGATTGTTCTGCCTCAAGAGATCCATGGGAGTGCTGCTTCCAGCTCCAAGCGGATTACTGGAGGGATTGTTCTGCATGAAAATCTCAATGGGATTTCTTCCACCACCATGTGGATTATTGGACTGAATATTCTGCCTGAAAAGCTCAATGGGAGTGCTTCCACCTCCTTGTGGATTGTTGGACTGATGGATTAGATGACTGAAACCATTCAGGAAAGTTCTTTCAGCTTCTGTATAATTATGATTGAACTGGTGATTCTGCCTCAGAAGAACTGTTCCATTACCACCTCCATGTGGAGCATTGGACTGATTACCCGCATGTGGATTTCTGTAATGACCGTGTTGACTATTCTGCCCCAAGAAAATTCTGTTAGAAAGTAGATGATTATAATTCTGTGGATATTCAGGGGGCAGCACGAATCCAGAGGAAATCAGAGGAGCAACTGCCATCAGTGGTTGTTGAGAAAGAGCTACTATGTTATTGTTGCTTTCCTGAAATCCATGGCTGGCATTTGTTAAAAACTGGTTTGAAAGATTCATTACTTGAAATCCATTATTCATGAAATTTGCTGCTTGATTCAGATTTGTATGAAGCTCAAGAGGAAAAGAAGGATTTGAGAGTGTCGGTCCCTGGTGGTAAGGTGGTGTAAGAAAAATTGCAGGTTGTGATGCTACTACTGCTGGTCTTGATACTTCCCTAGTTTCAGAGTTAACAGAACTTCTGTATGAATCTCCATTCCCATGGTTATTTTTTCTGAAGGGATGCTCCTCTGTTTGGGCAGAAGTTATTCTTCTTCTGTGCTCTGCAATTTCCTGCGGAAACAGTACTTTTATTGCATTCCATGCCATGATGTTGATGCTGAGCTCTGGGAAACCGGTATTCATGCTGGTTTTTTCACAATGTGGGCAGCTTGTACCCCAACTGTAATAGCAGCCTTCTAAACACATCTTACAGAAGGTATGGCCGCAGATAAGGGTACACGGCTCGTAGCATATTTCTAGACATATTGCACATGTGAATTCCTCTACCAACTTTTTGTAACAGCAGGCAAGCTGGCAAACAGAAGCTCCATGATCTGAGCAAGATGATGATCTTATGGCTTCTTTTTCTTTCCCTGAATCTCAATTACCAAAAACATCCAATTCAGGAGAAAATAAACCCTTGGATTATAATATGTACAAATTTGGTAAGCTTGTTCATGGTTAAGATTAGGAAGCAACTAATGTAACATTACCTGAAAGAGGTGGGATTGAATCATATGCTAAAGTTGGCTCAACATTTGCAGGATGTTCAGGTTGAGTTTGATCTGTGGGACTTGAATTCTCCTCTACAGGCTGAACCTGCTTTGAACCCTGAAAGTTTAAATATCAACCACTGTTCTGGATCTAGAAATTTCAGGAAAGCCGCTAAGAGGGAGACATGGGAAAAACTATAAACATAATACCAACAAAGAATTCATGTAGCCCGATTTCGTTGAGAGAAAGATGGTTATGATAATGTTTCAGATCGAATAATAGGATAAAAAAATGCAATTAACGTAGTCCGACTTCTCGGACCATTTTCTCCATCTCTAAATATCAAAGATCCATGTTTTTGTTGTAGCACAACCCTATTACGAAAAAATATAAATGTCACCACCTACAAGAATATCTTAGCAAAATGCTACTCCATTAATGAGACACCAAGAAGTGAATGCAGAAATTGAAAAAATAAATTCAGCAAAACACACCCTGAAGCGGAAACAGAAATTCAACCCACAACTTTATCTCTTGCGAAATGTTGGTAAATGAGTAAATTCGTGCAGTAGATCTTTTTATCGAGAGGAACAATAACGTTTCAGACCCAGCTTTTCCAATTCTCATGTTCGACAATACCACCATTCATTTGTAGACATTTTAAACTAGGATCAAAACAGGAAAACTAAAGTTACACAGCTGCTCTCTCTGCAATGAAATACCATTTTATCGCGTGGAAATGGAATACCATTTTCTCCCTATTTTTTGGAACGACGGAAACCAATACCTTAACGGTTTTTGCATGAAATTGTACCATCCTTGACATATGATCAGAAGATCAAAAAATAGAAAGAAATAGATCCACATGAATCTTCAATGACAACGTAAGAACCTTACGTGCTGTGAAATATTTTTATTGAGCTTAACCGGTGTCAGAGCATCATCTTCAACTCGGCCTTGTGCTTCTGCCATTAACGTCGGCAAAACCATAATAACCAACTACTCTATTTCTGCAGCAAAGAAAACGAGTACAACGAAAAGAAAATCCTTTATCCAGGCATGCTTTATGTAGGGGAATCCATTCTGAGAGTTTTCTCGGTGATTGATTTCTTAATTTTAATTTTTTAAATCTTTTTTCTTAACCAACTCCAGTGTACAAACACCTATCTTTTGGAAGGGGACAGGACATGCGATTATGTAAGCGTTTTCATCAAGCAAGCAAGCTCTTAAAATTAAAAATCACTAATGTAGTAAAGTAATTTCTTTTTATTTTTTTTAGTGTAGATGGATAATTGGCGATCCGGTGTTTCAGACCCAAAAAATAAATATTAAAAAAATCACAATCAGACTACAAATGCTAAGGAGAGGAGAAACTCCAAAACAATAAAAAGGAAAGACCCAATAGTTTTGGGGATGCCTTTTTAGGTTTTCATCTTTTCAACCAATTCTAGAAAACCTCCTCTTGAGTAGGAAAAGGATAAGACCTTGCCTTTGTTCAAAAGAATCTAAATGGGTTTTCACTTTTTACTTTCTTGTTAATAAACAAAAAAACTACAGATAGACTTTGATACCCAAACCAAGTAATTCGGTGATTATGCACTTGAAGAGATGAAAAGGAGGAAATACCAAGCTTACACCATGTATTAGAAAGATGTAGATGCTCAATAGCCCATGGTTCATTATTAATAGGAAGCCACCATGAAGAAAGCATATCAGGCATAGAGGTAGCAATAGTAATATTATTGAAGTTTTAAAAATCATTAATAAAATTCCAAGCCTTCCAAATATACTTTATGACAATAGAACCTGATATAGTAATATCTTTTGGAAAAAGGATCTTATTAAAAATATAACTATGTCTCCAGTAACCACTACCTTTAAGCTTACCCATCTAAATGCACTTCTAGAAAACTTCTAAGGCTCTTTATGAGATAAGCATTTAACCATCACTTGGTATATAAAATAATACCCTACTTATAATAATTCGTCAATCTTAATCCAATATCCTCTTTGTGAGAAGTGTAAATGTTCCACACAACACAATAAATTCCTTTCCTGAAATGGTTGTTACTCCAAAGAAGATTTCTTGCAAGTTGATCAATGTGATGATATGTAGAAATACTAAGAGCCCAACATGAAGAATAATATACATGAGTAGCTTGAATGATATGCTTATAAATAATAAACTTTTTCTCTTTCCATTTAATAAGTGGTAGATTGATCTTGAATTGAATATGCAATCACTCAACCAAGTTTAATGATGTATAACCCATTCATGCCAGCAAAGGTGATGAGTCGTGAGGTACCCCTACACTCAACCATACGAAACGAGCATAACACGCGTGATCTGGTCGAACTCCGCAGACTAAATGCCTACATGCCCCATGGAACACTTAGGGTTAATCATTCGTTGTCTTCCCAGACTTACTTGTAGTTGTCACGGTGTATGGTTAAGTAAGTTCGAGGTATATGATTTTTATAGTCTTTTATGTGTTTTTCTACTATGCTATTGAGGTAAAGGGTTGAGAAACTAGCTAACTCTAACTAATGACCTATGTCTAAATTAACTAGCATCAGCATCCGTTCCCACTTACCGTACACACCCTGAACTATGCAACCGCGGCTACCAAATGCTAATCGTTGCTGGGATCACCACGTGTAATGCACGTGCTCAAAGTGGTTGTACTGAGGCACTTAATTAGCCGTACACATCCGTAAATGCTCGTAATCAAGTCGCACTCATGCCANAACTTGCGTTCAGGTACAATGTTGCTCGAATAAAGATTTGTTCACTTGGGGACTCCTACTGCAGGCACATGGAAAATATTCTATCTCTGGAGTGATCAATTTGCCAAAGTTTTCCTACTTTTAGCCTAGGATGGGAAATAAGGGGAGTGCCACCTCTTATTTATAGATTTGGTGGCGGACTGCGATATTGCATACGCGATATCGCAGGGGACGACACGATATCCCGGCTCATGCAAATCGCATCTCATCATACCCCCATGACTGAATAAAAACTCGTCCTCGAGTTCCTTACAATAATATCGGGAAGGTATGGAATTATTAAGGGGAATGGAACTAATGGGATGACATGTGAACGGATCATTATTAGAAGACTTGACAAAAATGGTGTTCATGACAACAAGGGTGAACACCTTATTACAATGACATTAGGCCTTTGTTGGTAGCTGAGAAGAAAGAGAGAGAAAGAAGTGTTGCTGCTGCCAACGCCAAGATTGCACCTTTGTTGTCCATCCGTAAGTGCACCATCAATCTTGATCCTTGCATAGCTGCTTCAGTGCTGCTCCATTCCAATATGTCTATGCCTTCGTGGTTGGCATGGTTTTTCTCCTCAGTTCGTTCCATGCATATTTTGTTGCTCCTTCAAGTAGCTGTCAACCACGGGGTATCTACTACTGGTTGTGTGGTTGCTACATACAGGCATCTTTGTTGTAAAGTTTCAAGGGCACACCTGTTACATGGAGGCATTTCCTCCATGTCATCACCCGATGAATCACTGTATGTGATGCATGGAACTTTTCTCTTGTCGATCTTTCCATAAATATTTATCTTAGAGATTTCCAAGGAAAGATCGTAGATCCTAAGGCATGCGTCTACTGTACTAAGCCATGCCGTTCCCATTATAATTGGGAAGTCCCCTTTGTTGTTGTTGACTTCAATCACTAGGAAATCAGCTGGGTAAGACCAACCACACACAGTGGTAATGATGTCATCCACCAATCCCAAGGGAATGGTGATGGACTAGTCTGTCAGCTCTAGTTGAATGTTGCTCTTCTTAAGTGGGGATAGGTTCCAGGTGTGATACATCTCTCATGAAATTAAGTTAACTCTGAAACTTGAGTAAAGAAGAGCCCTATGTGGTTCATTTCTGGAGACTTGAAGGTAGATTAAGGGACTTCCAGGATTAGTTAGTTTCTTGGGAAGGTAGCCTACCTTGATCCAGTCAGTTACGGTATCCGTTAACATAACCGTATGCGTTAAGCTTTGATTTTGAACTGAAGGGTGCTCCGAAGTGTTAGATGGTGGAGGAGTGTATATGGGCTCAACCGCTTGTTGTTGCAAGAGTTTGTCTAGGCTTTTGGTTCTGAAGAAGGGTCTTCTCTTTTTACAGTTGTCAGAACCAGTAGCAGGTTGAATATTTATAGCTCTCGCAGCATGACGTTGCTGCGGTTGAGGAGGAAGTTCCCCTTGCATTGTTGGAGTAGGAGGTGTTATGGGAACTACTACTGGTGGAAGAGGTGCGGATGGATTTGGAGGATGGTGTGGGTATGGAGTGTCTCCCAAAGGAGAAGGAGTCCTTCTGAAGTACTCCCAAACTTAGTAGTGATGGTTGGGGATTGTGTGACTCATAGAGTCACTTGAAGAAATCGGCTGCTGCACATAATATCCATAAGGATTAGGCTGTCGGTAAGGGTACTGATGTTTTGACGATGGCATCCCCCATGACTGTGGGTATTGCCACTGTTGATGCTGTCTGATGGGTTGTGGTGGAGTTCCACTTGGATAATACATTAAGGGTTGGTGGAACTGCCTTGGGTTACCTTGTGGATAAGGTAACCTTTGGAGTGTTTACCGTTGGTTGAGTCTCGGATTAAGTGCATACACCGCAGAATCCTGTAAAAGTGAGATGATGGGGCAACATCCCTTAGGATGGTCATAGTAGCATATCTCACATCCACCATCATCTTCTGTGTCAGAGTCCACAACCACATTGGAGTTAGTGATTTTCCCCTTACCCTTGTTATGTGCAAGGCTTAAATATCTCCACTTTTTATTACCTTTATCACTACTTTGTTCTACCTTAGACTCTTCTGCAATTTTTAAGAAAGTTTTAATTTTAGAGTCTAAGGAAATCTATACGTCGTCTACCTTAGCTGCTATTTCTATTATGAGCTTTTGAAGTGGCAAGGTCTTTCTGTTCACCAACTCTTTGATTGGTGACTCATCCTCTTCATCACAAAATTTCACTCCCTTCTTTCGAAGAGAGGGATCACGGTTGTACTCTTCCGCACTTTCCCTTTTTCGTAGCTCACCTTCTTCTTTTGCTACTTGTTCCAACAAGCTATGAACTTCATGGGCTCTAAGTTGTGAGAGTCTCCCTTGGGCATAAGTCCCAAGGGTTCTTCTAGTTTCATGCCTTAGCCCATCCATGATGTGACAAAGTTGATCCCTCTGAGCGTACCCATGGCCTGGGCAATGATGTAACAATGTGTAGTAGCGGGCCATGGCAGCATCCAAGGGTTCATGAGTACCTTGCTTCTAGCCTTGGATCTTCTTGCTCAAATTTGACATTCTGGAGTACGTTTGATACTTTTCGTTGAATAGTTCTAGCATCGTACTCCACCTCCTGATGTTTTTTGGTTCTAAAGACTGGTACCAACTCTCTGCTTCTTTGGTGAGTGTCCTTGGAGTTTTTTCCACTCATTTTCTATATTCTACAAGGTACAAGCATCGTAGAATGCCTGTAAATGATTTTGCGGATTAGCATTGTATCCCCCTTCAAATTGTGGGATATTTTTCATGTCTAATCATTTGATCCGACTATCTTTTAAATGCCTTGTGGGAATCCTAACTGCCTTAGTTATGTTAAGCATACTTCGGGTTGCAAGTAGGGGCTCATCATGATCATCTCTTTCATGATGCCTGTGATGTCTTTTTTGTTCCCTACTCTTCCTATGTTCATGCCCTTGTCCTCTCTCTCGACTTTCCCATTGAGGTCTCTTATTTTTTCTACCCTTATCCTCTCCGTTGTGTTCATGATTGCTACGCCCAGATGTGGAAGGAGAGGGTGAATGATGTGAAGAAGGGGAAGAAGAA
>MNCI01004790.1:95702-116473 GCA_015680685.1 Gnetum montanum
AGTAGAAAGGTACAAAGAGTATTGAATCCCCTTGAGGTCATACCCTTTTGAAACCTTTGATCCAAGTTTGGAAACTACTACGTTCATAAGTTCGTTAAAGTTTCATGAAAAATGGACCTCATGCTCCAAAAACTAGGAAGACCATAGAGTTTTTAGATGGGAAGATGACATGGACTCATTGCCTACTCCATGAAAAAAGAAACTTTGTCTTAGTCGTGAGTCATCAAAATTCAAAAATAGAAATCAAACATTTAGTAATGAAAAACATTAAGTACAAACCACCATTAGCAAATAGCTATAGCATCATTTTGTCTTGTTGGCAACAAAGCATTAAAATATAAAAGAAATTATAAAATATTCAAGAAAATTAAAATATACTAACGATGTTGTAAAACAAAAATTGGGAAACACAACAAAGTGTAAAACAAAAATGTATAAAAAAGTGAAACAAAAAAGTTGAAAAATTGAGAAGTCACTAGTATGGTTAACACGGATGGCCATCTCCCCCATGAATAAGTTGAAATGAGGAGATCTAAAAAATTGAGCAATGTTGTCCATTTGATGAGGTGTTGCTTGCATTGACTTACTTAGGCATGTGAAAAGGTTTAGGGTTTTTCATGTTGACTAGTTGCTTTTTATCTGGGCTCTTAGGTTTGTAGATCAACATGGCCCTAAAAGGAAAGGTTTTATAAATGATATAAGGTCCTTCCCATAATGTTAGGTACTTAGTCCATTGTGGAACATGTGTGGGGTTTTAGTAAAGGATCTTATCTCTAGGTTGAAATTTTACTTTTCTTATTATAAGGTCATGGCATGTTTTGTTGAATGTTTTACACACTTCATTCAAGGACAGGGCCACCAATCTATTCTCATCTAGCATGCTAAGGTTGATCAATCTTTCTTTCTATGCTAGGCTAAGGTCAAATTTAAGGTCATAAGTTACTGAAAGTGTATGTAGCTTGGATTAAATAGAAAGAGTTGGTAATTTTCCATACACTATCTCATAGGGAGAGTAGTCTATAGGAAGTTTCCATGTTGAGTGGTATGCCCAGAGGGCATCGTTAATTTTTGTGCTCTAGTCTCTTCTATATTTGCTTATTGTTCTCATTAAGATTTTTATGAGTTCCCTATTGGTAACCTCAACTTGACTATTTTCTTGGGGGTGGTAAGGTGTTAATTTATGGTATACCCCCAAGCATTGCATGAGCTTGTAAAAGTAGAACCTGTAAAGTGAGTACCATTGTTAGAAATTAGTGCATGTGGCACTCCAAACCTATTTACAACATTCTATTGTACAAATTGAGTAGCAATGGAAGATGTACAATAAGTGATGATTGCTGCTTCTACCTATTTGGGACAATAGTCAATAGCGACTATTATGTAAATTTTTTCATTTGACATGGGTGTGATGGAACCCATGAAGTCAATTCCATAGATGTTAAAGTGTTCCAGTGGTTTAATCCACTACTAAGGCTCCTTCATTTGAGCATCATCCCACCATCTTGTTGACTATGTTCACAAGAGCAGATGAATTGGTGGGAACCCTTGAAGATTGTTGGCTAGTAATACCCTACAACCATGCATCTCAATGCATGGTGACCTCCATAAGGACCCTCATGAGCATCTTGGAGAATGCATATCTGATTAGCTTTAGTGACACACCAACGAACTAGGCCATCAATGCACACTTTATAAAGGTATTTAGTGACACACCCTTGAAGATTGTTGGCTAGTAATTGCTAGTAGTAGCTAGTGTGTCCAAGGAATGACTTAACAACTTTAACAATTTTTGATTGATGGGTTATTCCTTGGATGACCCTAATGTTTTTAGGGTTCACCTCAATCCTTGCTTGTGAGATTTTGTGCCCCAACATAACTGAGTTAAATATTGGTCTCCATACACCTTTTAAGCACTTGCTCAAGGTTGTCTAGGCTTGCTCAAATGTAGCACCATAGGTGGAAGAGTCATCCATGAAGACTTCCACCTCACTACTAATCTTCTACTAAAAATGCTTAGGAAAAGGCATTGGAAAGTTACAGGGACATTGCATAGATCAAATGGCATCTTTCGATATGCAAAAGTTCCTCAAGGACTTGTGAATGTTGTATTGGCCTGATCTTTTAGTGCATTTTGAATCTAGTTATAGCCACTATAACCATCTAGAAAGCTATAATAGCAATGCCTAGAGATAGTGTCAAACACCTAGTTCATCAATGGCAATGGAAAATGATCTTTGTAGGTTACCATGTTTAATAGCCTAAAATCAATACACACACTCCACTTGTCACCTTTCTCTGGCACAATCACAAGTGGGCTAATCCACTCATTGTCTACAACTGGATAGATGAACCCTGCCTTGAGGAGTTGGATAATAAGCTTGCTATTGGTGGAATTGCCTGGGATTGCATTGAGAATAAGGTAATCTTCTAGGTTCTTGCCTTCTTGCTAGCTTAGGATATAGAGCATATATTCTAGACTCCTACAAGTGTGACACAACAAGGAAATATCCCTTAGGATGTTTAAATTGGCAAATGTCACACCCATCATCATCATTTGATTCTGACTCCACAACCTCTTCTACGATAGCATCCTTGTCCTTACATCTTTGGTAGGCATGTTCAACTTCCTTTTTTCTCTTGGGATCATGATCACTACTTTACTCTTTGGATTTTTTTGCAATTTTTAAAGTAGTTTGGAAATTTTCATCCAAAGATTTCCACATCTTATTCATCTTGGCTGAAATTTTGGAAATAGATTTTTAAATCGGCAAGGTTTTTTGTTGCACCACTTCTTCAAGTGATGCCTTCCTAATGAGCATTAAAGTATCACATTAATGGACCCCCATTGATGTGGCCCCATCTATGTGGTTTTCCCCTATTGACATGGTGTTTGTTGCATTTATGGGACCCCATTAATGTAGCTCCACAATAAAGTCTATAAATACACGCTCACTAACCATGTTTATGGGAGGCCAAGTCATAGTTGTAGCAAAGCTCTTATAGTTTTGTCATTTGAGAGTTAGAATATTTCTCTGAGTGCTTGTAGTAGGAGTAAGAAAGTGTACGGATCTTTATTTGAGCATTGATGTACCTAAGCACACAAGTGTGAATGGTAATAAAGACAAGCCTTTTGATCAAACCTTGCAACACTTAGAATAAATTAATGATTTATTTCTGCATCTACTATTTTCATTAAGTATGCAATTAATTAAGCTAAACTAGAATTTAATTTATTAATTAAGTAATTAAGCTAAATAGATTAAACAGATAAGTATAACTCCTTCAAGAATAACATACAGCACTTGGTCATCCCAGTGGCACTTATTGCTTAGTAGCCAGTAGTATTGTATGCATTTAGGATGTGTACAGAAAGTGGGACCAGATACTTATGTTAGGATTAGTTAGAGATTTCTTAATTAGTAGATTAAATTAGCTATTAAATTACTTGATTTATCTATTTTAAAGCACTAGGAATATAAAACATAAAATAATAAAAATCATATGCCTCAATTACACATAACCATACCTTTGTACATCACAAGTGTAATTGGAAAGACAATGAATGATTGTTAGGGCATGTTCACTTCCTAAAGGCTAGTGCATCGGAAGACATAGAGTTCACGAAATTTGACCATATCATTCATGAACACTTAGTGATTCATATGATTGAGTGTAGGGGTACTCACCCCTCATCATTGGTGCCATTAGTGAGGATTCTTTTTGTTTGAAACGTGTGCTATCTAGGTTTAGTGAACATCATTAACATCGTTGGAAGAACCCTAAGGTCAAAATCATTCTTACAATAAATATAATCACATAAGCACACTAATATTTTATTTGTATTACAAAATTTCTTCTTCTCATGGGCGTGATGATACTAAACTATTGGTTTCTCAAGAGTGCAAGGTGGTATATACTCATCTAGATAAGTATGTGCTTGACTTCACCTTCATCTTACATCAAGATGAACAACTATGATGGCGAGATATGGAAGTCAACATTGTAATACCTCTTGATTGATATGTACCTAGGATGTTGCTTCAAATTCTTAGGAGCTTAGGCATCCAAGATCTCCAAGAGGAGTACGTTGTGCATGATTACAACTACTGGGATTACCATCCCATTGAAACATAATGTAGGAGAAATTAACACCAAGAGAAGCACCATGAGATTATGAAGGAGAAATGGTTCACTAATCCCTTGTTCCTACTTAATCAAAGTGATAATAAGGATCCTTCCTTTGGGGGTTCTCAACATGAAGATTCTCCACCCCTTGTTATTGATGATGGGGGTGCGGCCCTAAATCTATAGTCCACTATCAACAATCTAAGTTCAAATAAAAATGGAAGTTAAGGCAGGGACTCAAACAAGCATTAAGATGACAAGAAAACTGATGAACATGACCATGACAATCATAGAGGAGTTGGTAGACACCATGGTGGTGGTAGTCCTCCTCCCTCTTCACCCTCTTCATTTGCATCTTCTTCTTCCTCTTTTAGTTCTGATAAACACCATAGAAAGAACAATTGTGACGAAGGGGAATAGTGGGATAACAATGATAATCATTGGGCCCACCATGAACAAAGGGGTAGCAGAGGATGTCATCAACATTATTGAAATAATGATGATGATGAGCCTTTGTTGGTAACTTGGAGCATGATAAATATTACAGAGGCCATAAAAATTCCAACTAGGCATGTGAAAGATTGTCAAATTAGATGACTTGATAGAAACAATATTTCAAAATTTGAGAGGGATATAACTTTGATCTACAAAGATATCTTCAAGCTTTTGATGATGCCTATGACTTACAAAATATTGAAAATAATTGGCAGAAATTAAAGCTATTTCTTAGGACACTCATGAAGGAAGTAGAAAGCTAGTACTAGTTCTTAGAGTCAGAAACCATCCCTAGGTGGAGTATGATGCTAGAGTTATTTAATGATAAGTATTAGAAATACTCTAGAGTGTCTAATCTAAAAGGTAGATCTAAGGATGGAAGCAAGGAAACCATGAACCCATGGATAACACCATGGAAAGATATTATTCTCTCATCCATCGATGCCATAGCCATGGTTATTCTCAATGGGAATAAATTTGCCATATCCTAGATGGGCCTAGATTAGAAATGAGAAGAACTCTTAGGGTCTATGCCCAATGGAGACTATCAGAACTCAAAGCCCATAAAATTCAAAGGCTAATAAAGTATGTAGTAAAAGAAGAAGGATAGTTAAGGAAATAGGAAAGTGTTGAAGAATACAACATGGATCCTTCCATCAGAAAGAGGAAGGTCCAATTTTGTGACAGTGAGGAAGAGTCATCTCTTGATGAGATGGTAAACAGAAAGACCTTGATGGGATGCGATATCATGTCCTTTCCTACGATATCGCATATGCAATATCACAGCCTACCGCTAGTTCTATAAATAAGAGGCGGCTCTCCCTTGTTTCTCCATCTAGATCTAGACCCTGGCCAAACTCTTGCCATTTTTCCATTCCAGTGTTAGAATAATTTCCATGTGCCCGCAGTGGGAGTCCAAAAGTGAACGGATCTTTATTTGAGTAATTCTGTACTAGAGCACACAATTGTGTACGGCAATAAAGATAAAATTTTGGATAAACCTTGTAATATATGGACTAAGCTAAATAGGACTTTAATTATTGTTAATTTTTAAATGCTTTCTTAAGGACTTAATCTCTCTCAATCCTCAGCTCTCATAGTTAAGTGCATTCAATACAACCGCTTCGAGCACATGCGCCACGCTTGGTAATCCTAGTAACGAATAGCGTTTGGTAATCCCAGTAGCATTGCATTGGTTCAGGGTGTGAAACGGCAAGTGGAAATGGATACTGATGCTAGGGTAATTAAGGATTAGTTAGTTAAAGTTAGTTACTTAGTCTCTTCACCCTTTCCTCTCTTAGCATAGGCGATAAAAAAATAAAAGATATAAAAATCACATGCCTCAAGCTTACTTAATCATACAATCATGAAAAATACAAGTAAGCTTGGGAGGACAACAATTGATTAACCTTAGGTGTTCCACAAAGCATGTAGGCACTTAGTCTATGGAGTTTGACTGGATTGCACGTGTAATGCTCGTATTTGTATGGTTGAGTGTAGGGGTACCTTGCCACTCATCATTGGCACCGTTGCCAAGGACTAAGTTGTTTATGCGCTAAGTAGAACATAGGAAATCATCCACATAATTAGGAGGCTTAAATGAATCCTTAGGGTTAATCAGAAGAAAAATTAAACAATGGTCAATAGCACACTGACAAGATAACAATGTCTTCTTCTTCTCATAAAAGCACTTCACCACCTAGGGATCACACAAGAGATAGTCAGCGGCACAACATACATAACCAAGAACCACCAATTCCTCAAGACTATCAGGTAGTGTATACTCATCATGATAAGTATATACCCAATTTTACCTTTATCCTCCATCAGGATGAACAACTGCGTTGGCGAGACTTGCAAGGTAACATAGTGCTACCCCCAGATCGAGCAGTCCCTAACATGCTCCTTCGTGCTCTTGCACGGATGGACATAATGCAACTATATGCTGAATACATTGCATGTGATTACGACACAAGGATTACCATCCCACAGTGGCACAATGTCTAAGGGACTCACAGCAGGAGAGTTATCACACATCGTTGAAGGGAAAAGTACCCCCTAATGCTTCACCCATCATAAGAGAAATCAAAGGTGGTGAACCTATCTTAATAGGTTCTCCACAAAATGATGTTCTCCCTCCTAATGATAGTGAGAAGGTGGTGTATCAGAACCTTCAATCCATGATACAAAACCTTGGTTTTGATTTCCACGAACACCAAGTGTTTAATGAGGCAACACAAGCACAAGATAAGGGCGAGCATTCTGATCGTCATCACGATCGGGGTAGAGATCATCAAAGGGAAGGTAGGAAACATCATCATGGAAATGGTTCTCCTTCCTCTTCCCCTTCATTGCAACATTCACCCTCTCCTTACACATCCAGACGTAGTCACAAAGAGCCCAACAGTGAGGATAAGGGTAAGGATAAGAAAAATGAGAAACATTGACGAGAGAGTTGAGAGCGAGGACAAGGGAACTCTAGGGAATCAAGGCATGGAAGAAGGAAAAGTAGGGAACCGCGTAGACATCACAGATGCCATGAGAGAGACGACCATGATGAACCCCTACTTGCAACCTGAAGCATGTTAGACATTACGAAGGCTGTTAGAATACCTACAAGGCACCAAAAAGATAGCTGGATCAAGAGACTAGACATGAATAATATCCCACGATTTGAGGGGGGATACAACACTGATCTGCAGAACCACTTATAGGCATTTCATGATGCATGTGCCTTGAAAAACATTGAAAATGAGTGGAAAAAATTAAAGCTATTCCCAAGGACACTCATAAAAGAAGTAGAAAGCTGGTACTAGTCGTTAGAACCGGAAACTATTAGGAGGTGGAGTACGATGATAGAACTGTTTAATGATAAATATCATACGTACTCCTAAGTGTCCAACTTACGAAAAAAAATCCAAGGATGGAAGTAGGAAACTCATGAATCCTTGGATGCTACCATGGATCGATATTATGCACTATTACATCATTACCTGGGCCATGGGTACACACAATGAGATCAACTTCGCCATCTCGTAGATGGGCTAAGACATGAAACCAGGAGAACCCTTGAGACATATGCCCAAGGGAGATTATCTGAACTTAGGTCCCATGAGGTTCATAGATTGTTGGAGCAATTAGCTAAGGAAGAAGGAGAGCTACAAAAAAGAGAAAGCACTAAAGAATATAACAATGATCCATCCCTCTAAAAGAGGGGAGTGAGATTCTACGAGGAGGAGGATGAGTCACCACTCGAAGAGTTGGTGAATAGAAAAACCTTACCTCTTCAAAAGTTGACAATTAAAGTGTCAGCTAAGGTAGACCAAATGTGGGACTCCTTAGATAGTAGATTTGAAAACGTTCTCAAAATCATAGAGGAGTTTAAGGAGTGAGGTAATGACTATGATAAAAAGAAAAAGAGAGACATGGACCATGCACGTAACAACAGTAAGGGTAAAATGGCTATCACCAAAGAGGTTCTGGATTCTGATACGGACAATGACAGTGGATGTGAGATATGCCAATATGACCATTCTAAGGGATGTTGCCCAATAATCTCGCATCTGCAAGAGTCTTGGGTGTATGCACTCAACCCACGACTTAACAAATGGCAAGCACCCCAAAGGTTACCTTATCCCCAAGGTAACCCAAGGTAGTTCCACCAACCTTTAACATATTATCCAAGTGGAACTTTGCCACAACCTATTGAGCAATACCAGCAGTGGAAATACCCACAATCATGGGGGATGCCACCATCAAGGCAAGAATGCCCTTACCAACAACTAGATCCATATGGCTACTATGTGCAATAGCAAATCTCTCCACCTGACTCTGTTGGTCATGTGACACCACAACGTCACTACCAAAATCGGGAGTATTATAGGACTCCTTCTCCTATGAGAGACACACCACATACATACCATCCTCCAAACCCATCTGCAACTCTCACACCAATAGCTCCATTACCACCTGCTCCAACGATGCAAGGGGAACTCCCCACTCAACTACAACAACGCAATGCTACGAGAGCTACAAACCTTCAACCTGCTACTGGTTCTAACAATCGTACAAAGAGAAGACCTTTCTTCAGAACCAACAGTCCAAACAACCTCTCATTACTATAAGTGGTTGAGCCTCTAAATGCTCCTCCATCAAATAAGGCTTCAGAGCCCCCTTCAAACCAAAAATAGAGCTTAACGCACATGGTTATGTTAACACATACCGTCACTAACTCGATTAAGGTGGGCCACCTTCCCAGGTAATTCTCTAATCCTAGAAGCCCCCTAATTTATCTCCAAGTCGTTGGGAATAAACCATGTAAAGCTCTTTTGGACTTAGGTTATGGAGTCAAATTAATATTAGAAGAGATGTATAAAGCTTGGAACCTGCCTCCATTAAAGAAGAGAAATATTTGCTTAGAGCTGGCTAACTAGTCCATCATTGTTCCCTTGGGAATGGTGGAGGACATTGTTACCACTATGGGTGGTTATTCATATCCAGCTAATTTCCTAGTGATACAAGTGAACAATAACAAAGGGGACTTCCCAATAATAATGGGAAGGGCATGGCTAAGTACCATAAACGCATGACTAGGAATCCATGATCTTTCCTTGGAAATATCTAAGGAAAACACTCATGGAAAGATCAAGAAGAAGAAGGTTCTGTGCATCACATACAGTGACACTGAGGGTGATGGCATATAGGAATGTTCAGCATTGCCTACATGCAACCGGTGTGCACCAGAAGTTAACATACAAAGGTGCCTATATGTAGCAACTACACAACAAGAGAACACCTAGTGGTTGATAGCTAATCAAAAGAGCAACTCATCAATGTGCATGGAATGAACTGAGGGAACAACTTGCACCCACAACGAAAGCATAGATACATTGGAACATAAGTGCCGCCAACTTCCAACCCTAAACCTGAAAAAATCAATTGGGAGAAGTTGGACACTTCTAAATAATTCAAATAAGTGCTCATTATTTCAGATCTCTCCCTTTCAACTTAGTCATGGGGAAGATGGCCACCTATGCTGATCAATCGAGACCCTCAGTTCCTTTTTAAGTTTTTTTTTACATATTTTTGTTTTACAAATCTCTTAACTTTTCTTGTTTCTATTTTACAACATCATTCATACTTTTCCATTTATTTGTGTGTTTTTTTATTTTATTTTGTTAAGTTTGTCACTTAATAAGTGCTCCGCAGATGGTATGAACTATATTCCATTGATTGCTAATGTTTGGTTTTTACCTTTAAGCTATAATGTTGATACTAGGGTATGGTTCTTTTGATATAACAGGCAATGAGTCCACTTCATCCATACATCCATAAATATCTATGGTATCTTTTGGCTTGGAAATGTACAATCCCTTTCCTAAACAATAAGAACTATCAATGAATTGGTGACTGGGTATTTCTCAAAGTAAAGAAGGATTCAAGGATTGAAAAGTATGTGACTTCAAGGGGATTTGATGCACTTGTGTTGGCCATTCTCTTGGGTTCTTGGATGTTTTTTTCTTGATTTTTCTTACTATTCCAACGTTGCTTCATTTTTGAGAAGCTGACCCAATCAAAATAAAAATAACAAAGTCTTTGCATGGTGTGGTTCTCACACATAAACACAAAAAAAAGTGAGAAAAGAAAGTGAGAATTCAAAGCACACCCCTTAGACGAAATAATCATTTGGGCTACAAGCACTTGCTATGGAACTAAAATAAACATGTTCCGTCTAACTAAGGCCCTTCTCGCTTCCCACTTTCTCCTCTTTCATTTCATCGGGATGGTGGTGACTCTTTGGTCAAGGCATTCTTGCTACTTCAAGTGGATGGACGGGCCGAATGTATTAATGCAAAGTCACTGAATGTGATTTGTTTGAGGCCAAATTTGGAATGGGATCTACTATGTCTCATTAACCATTAATACACAAGGGGCTATACACCACCTTTTTCTTGAGATTCCATTCCATTCTCTTCTCTCCATCCTTCTTTTCCCATTTATCACCTCATTGTCAGTTGTACCAGTAGTCCATATTTTGGTGGATGCATTGTTTTATTTTTGGTAAACTCTTGTGGTTAAGAATTTAACTATTGTCTCCAAATGACATTCCTAGAGCCTACGGACTCTTTGAATGTGGGATTGTCAGGGCATTAAGGGCATGAGCCTGCTTTAGGGAGGACCCACTAGCATTCCTATTTGGTGCATCCGTTAATTTATTTCCTTTAAACATTTTCGAAATCACTAATTATTTTGTTCATTTCCATCTTTGACATCCATTTTATTGGCGTGACCATTGTTTCTTTTTCTCCATCTTTCTTATTCCCTACCTTTTTCCATTCTATCGCTACTGGAGGTTCACTCTCAGTCATGGGGGTCTTGGTCCAATTTTTTCAATTTTCTCCTAACCCCTACACCTCGGGTAGTCACCAGTATTATATCTCTAGATTCATATCAGCCATATCACAACTCAGCCAATGGATCTTTCACTGAAGCAAGGTATCAACTGCATTGTGATTCATTAACCCTTGCTAATATAAGACTATGTTGTGTGTACAGATGACAATCATACACCGGATTGGACCTGGAGAGAACACTTGGAATGGATTAATGCTGAAGCAGTTATGCAAGGAACAAAATTGATGGAGTTCTTATAGATGGACAATGAAAGGCACAATCTTGGCATTGGTAGCAGTAGACTTCTTCTCTCTTCTCTCTCAGATGCCAAATAAGGCCTAATGTCAAATGTATAAAGTATTCACTCTTATTGTCGTGAACACCAGTTTTCTCATGTTCTGTAATGATGATCCATTCACATGTCATCCCATTCACCATTAGTTCCATTCAAGTCCATAATCCCATACCTTCCCAATATTTTGTAAGGAACTCAAGGATGAGTTTTTATTTAGTCATGGGGGTATGATGGGATGCGATATCGTAGCCCACCACTAGTTCTATAAATAAGAGACGGCTCTCCCTTGTTTCTCCATCTAGATCTAGACCTTAGTCAAACTCTTGTCATTTTTCCATTCCAGTGTTAGAATAATTTCCATGTGCCTGCAGTAGGAGTCCCAAAGTGAACGGATCTTTATTCGAGCAATTCTGTACCTGAGCACACAATTGTGTATGGCAATAAAGATGAACTTTTGGATCAACCTTGCAGTATATGGGCTAAGCTAAATAGGACTTTAATTATTATTAATTGTTTAAATGCTTTCTTAAGGACTTAATCTCTCTCAACCCTCAACTCTCATACTTAAGTGTATTCAGTATGACCACTTCGAGCACATGCATTACACTTGGTAATTCCAGTAACGAATAGCGTTTGGTAATCCCAGCAACGTTGCATTGGTTCAAGGTGTAAAATAGCAAGTGGGAATGGATACTGATGCTAGGATAATTAAGGCTTAGTTAGTTAAAGTTAGTTACTTAGTCTCTTCACCCTTTCCTCTCTTAGCATAGGCGATAAAAACATAAAAGATATAAAAATCACATGCCTCAAGCTTACTTAACCATACAACTGTGACAAATACAAGTAAGCTTGGGAGGACAATGATTGCTTAACCTTAGGTGTTCCATAAGGCATGTAGGCACTTAGTTTGCGGAGTTCGACCAGATCGCGCGTGTAACACTCGTATTTGTATGGTTGAGTGTAGGGGTACCTCGTGACTCATCAGACCTTATCAATTCAAAAATTTATGTTTGAAATTTTGGCTAAGGTAGATAAAATTTGGGATTCGTTGGATGAAAAATTCCAAACTACTGTAAAAATTACCAAAGAATCAAGAGAGTAAAGTAGTGATCATGACTATAGGAGGTGAAAAGAACTTGGATGTGCCTACCAAAGGGGTAAGGGCAAGATAACTGCAATAGAAGGCATTATAGAAACTAAATCAGATGATGGTGGTGGGTGTGACATCTACCAATATGAATATCCTAAGAGATCTTATCCCATTGTGTCACACTTACAGGAGTATGAGGTTTATGCTTTGAATCCACAACTAGCAAAGAGCTAAACACCTAGAAGATTGCCTTATCCTCAAGGTAATCCCATGTAGTTCCATCAGCAATAATAATATTATCCAATTGGAACTCCACCACAATCATACAAGCAATATCAACAGTTGCACTAACCATAGTTGTGGGGGATGCTAGCACTAAGGTAATAGTACCTTTATAGGCAAATAGATCGATATGAGTATTATGTTTAGCAACCCTTATCTCCACATGACTCTTCCAGTCATGTTTCTTCTTTACAACATTACTACTACCCTCCAGAATACGACAAAGCTTATTCTCCACATTCTAGGAGGGATACCATATTTTACCCTTATCCTCCTATTCCTGCACCTATTCCTCCATCCTCAACACAGCTACTACCTACTCCATCCATACAGGGTGAACTTCCAGCCCAGTTACAGCAACACAACACTACTAAGGCTATCAATCTACAACCAGTTCATCAACCAAGGGGTTTGGAACCTCATGCTCATAAAAGAAAATTCTTCCAAACTAATAGCCCTACTAAGCCCTCACAAACTTAGGCAACTGGTCATCCTACTCCTACCTCATCCTCTACAAACCATTCCTGCACCTTGTGTGCACATATAGAAAATATTCAAAGGTGTCTATATGCAACAGTCACAAAACAAGAGGGCACCTAGTGGCTGATCACTAATTTTGACAGTAACACAATGTGCATAGAACCTACTGAGAGCCTAACATGTGCTTATGTCGCAGGCATGGATGAACTAGAGCAATTTTATCACCAACCCTCTAATAATGAAACCAATGATACTAATTGGAAAGAGTTGAAGATCCTTGAGAATTTCAAGCAAGAGCCCCTAGAGTTGAAAACTCTACCTACCAACCTGGAATATGCATTCTTAAAAAATTATAAGCCAATTATACTTAATGCCAAAATTGCTCCTGAACAGAAAGAAAAACTGTCAGAAGTGATCAATAAATGATTAATAGCCTTTTCTTGGTCATATCCTAAATTCATTGGAATTGATCCATGGATATGCTAGCACCACATTTACATAGACTTGTCCATGAAGCCAAGGAGGCAACCACAATTACAATTGAATCCAAAATTGAAGCAAATCATTAAAGAGGAGATTGAGAAACTCCTTAAGGTAGGGTTCATCTACCCTATTGCAAATAGTGAATGGATCAGTCCACCCATGATAGTACCAAATACAGATGGAAAATGGTAAGTTTGTATCAATTTCAAGCTGTTAAACATGGCAACATTCAAAGATCAGTTTCCATTGTCATTTGTTGATTAGGTGTTGGATACCATATCTAGGCATTGCTATTATAGTTTTCTAGATGGTTATAGTGGCTATAACCAAATCTAGATTACACTAGAATATTAGGCCAAAAAAAACATTCACGAGTCCCTAGGGTACCTTTACATATCCCAAGATGCCTTTTAATCTATGCGATGCTCTTGCCACTTTTTAATGCTTGGTCTTAAGCATTTTTCAATAGAAAATTGGTAGTAAAGTGGAAGTCTTTATGGATGACTTCTCCACTTATGGTGCTAGCTTTGAGTAAGTCTTGGACTACCTTGAGCAAGTACTAAAAAGATGTGTGGAAACAAATCTATAGCTTAATTGGTAAAAGAGCAACCTTATGGTCTAGGGAGGCATTTTATTAGGGCATAGAATTTTACAAGAAGGGATCAAGGTAGACCTTGAAAAGATAAGGGTCATCCAAGGAATCACCTGTTAAATAGAAACTATAAAAGATGTTTTGTCATTTCTTGGACACATTGGCTACTACCGATGATTTATAGAGAATTTCTCTAAGATTTCAAAACTGTTGATTGAGCTAATAAAGAAAGATGCTCCCTTCATTTGGATTAAGGAATGCAAAAGTGCATTCTAAATCCTTAAGTAGAAGCTTGTAGAGACTTCAATTCTATGAACACCTAATTGGTCCAGACCATTCCATATCATGATAGATGCATCTAACTATGCCTTGAGAGTTGTGCTTACATAGTTGGAAGATAGAAAACATCCATATTACATCCACTATGCAAGTCGAAGCATTGTAGGTGCACAACTAAATGACACCACCACAAGAACTACTTTTTTGACTGGTGGGAACTAGAAAATCACTTTCAAATTTCTTTAATATTTCATATAGTATTATTGGAACCTAGTTGGAGTTGCTAGAGGCAAGGAGCAAAAACATCATCTTGGAAGGGAAAATAAGCTAAATGAATGCTTGGCTATTGAAGTTGTTGAATTATAAGTTGAGATTATTAACCTTGCATTTCTCAACCCAACATTGACAAGAGATGAAGCTCTTGAAAAACTTCACACTAGGCTAAATGGGGTTGAGGATGCACTAGAGATGATGGTGTTCTACTGATTCTTGGTAGAGGCCATGTAGCATAAGATTTAGAAGGCCTTACATTTCATCGGCTAGGAAAATATGAACTTGATCATAAAAAACCATCACCTATGAAATGTTTATGTACATAAATAATAGTTGATTGACTTTATCCATTAACAGCAGGAGCAACTAGCCAAAGCAAACACAAGTTAAGGAGATTGGTAGCTGAGAACAGAAACCTCTTCATGGAGGAGGTCCATGCCCTTCACCAAAAGATTGCAATGGAGGTAGCTACTTAGAAATTATAGGCTCTCAAATCCAAGAGAGTCAAGGATCACTATAGGAACTAGTTCAACATACAAAAATAAGTAAATGATAAACATATTGAAGTGGTAAAGGAAAAGGTGAATGACACCCTCCAGCAACTCCAACAAGAACATGAATTGTGGCAACCCATCATTAATAGGATTGATTAGTACAATAAGGTAGAATCTCTGGTATGATAAAATAGAGGAAATTTTCCTAAAGGAGTTGCAAATAGAGGAAATGATAAAATACATGGATTTGGCCAATCTCTGGTATGCAAAACTAGCTATGTTAATTACCGAACAACTACAATCAGAATTAGAAAAGTAGGTGTAGAAGGTTGAGTTCAAGCACTGCAAGGACACCAAGCAAAAGCTTACAGTGGCAAACACTGAATGCAAGGTTCTTAAGGGCAAATACACTAATCAAAGATATACTTCCAAGAACCTAGCTAGAAGAATGAATGACTACCAAGAGCTGTAGAATGCAGTGAAGGTGTTTGATGTTCAACGTAAATAATTCATTGCTTAGTTTGTCAATGTTAAGGAGCTATTCCCAGGTATGTGCTGTTCGTGGGATATCCCCATTCTAGCCCACATTGGCAATGCCACGTGAACTATGAATGATCCTAGAAGCAAGCAGGAGAAGATGAAGGCATTAGTATATGCCTTTTACCTTCCATCAGAGGTTATAACTGCAATAGGATAGCCATAGCCACCTCAGCCAGCACGTACACCTGAAGTTATTGAAGGTCCTTTAGAAGCTTAGGAACCTCCACCGTTGAGGATTATTTAATATTCTCAACTACCTTCATGCCCTTAGAGGATGTGCTATTTGATTTAGAGTAGTCAAGTCATGGTGTTCAATTTTATTTCATGAACACAATTAATTTTGTAATAATGTTGATTTGTACACTTGGGTGCTCAATTCCATACCTTTCAAATTCTGGAAAGGAGCTTGAGAAAGAATTTTCATTTAGTCATGGGGATATGATGAGCATCAAAGTGTCATGTCAATGGGCCTCCTTTAACGTTGCCTTATCTAGGGTCCCTCATCGATGTAGCCCTATGTATGTGGTGTTGCCCCATCGATAAGGTTGTTTTGATGTGGTGTTTGCTATGTTTATGGGGCCCCATCAATGTAGCTCCATAATAAAATCTATAAATATGCACTCACCAGCCATGTTTATGGGAGGTCAAGTCATAGTTGTAGTAGAGCTCTTGTAGTTTTGTCATTTGAGAGTTAGAATATTTCTCTAAGTGCCCACAGTAAGAGTCAAAAAGTGTATGAATATTTATTCAAATACTGATGTACTTAAGCAAACTAGTGTGAATGGTGATGAGTGACGAGGTACTCCTACACTCAACCATACAAATACGAGTGTGTATGTGTGATTCGGTTGAACTCCACAGACGGACTAGTTGTGGCACCTAGATAGTTATATGTTGATCGTAGTTCGTTGTTTTCCCACCTAGACTAGTACTTTCTTTGTCACATATGGTTTAGTCTAGAGTGAGGTGTATGATGTGGTTTCTAATACTATGCTACTCCTAGAGATAGTAAGAAATAACTTGATTAAACTAATAAGCAATATGAAGTAAAATCTAAGCTAGCCTAATTGTGATGAGAATCTATCCTTAATCATCTATGTGCATCTTGGACTTCATGTACCACTTTTGGGATTACCAAACGCACATTTACTTGAAGCACTACTTGACATGCTACTAGGTTACCACGTAGTTACAGTTAAATGTTTGTGATTAAGGCATATACATTTCACATTAACAATAGGAATAGTAAATGATAATAAAAGAAATATTAACTAAGAAAGTAACAACAAATAATAAATAATTAAAAAAATAAAAGCTAAGTGAATGCTACAATGACGGAGTAATCTCGATCTTTATTGCCAATCATATATGTGTCCAAGTACGTCACACTCGAACAAAGGTTCTATACAATTACAAGCATCACACTACGGGCATGCACTTGGGAAAGGAAAGGAATTGAAAACTAACTAAAAACTGACAAAAATACTCAACCTAAAGACTTACCAAAAGACTCTCTCTTTTCCTGTGTGCCTGAGTGCTATATTTATAGGCTAACACAGGAATCATGATATCATATCCAAGGTGAGATATCAGGTACTGGATATCACGTACCTAATATCACATACCCGATATCAAGGCTTGGCAAACCATGATTCATCATGCCCTCACGACTAAATAAAAACTCATTCTTGAGTCAAACAAAGTGAGGAACAAGTTCATTTGATTAAAAATAGTGGATAGGTATGGGATTATTGAATGACCATGGATTGTTTCATGCCACAGTGTGGGATTAAAAAAATTTGGACATAGACAAAAAACACAGAACTTGTGGGACTCATGTGGTTCCCAGTGGTGGCAGCTTCTCCATGGGTGCCTTTTCTTTGTCCTGCACTCCAAGCTTCTAAAATTGATACCTTTGAAGAAGCACCTGAAGTTTCTCCTCTTCTGTTTCAAGGATCATGAGTCATCCATGTTGATGTTTCAATGTTTGATGGAATTGGCACATCCTCCAGAAACAACAGTTGTGGAAACATCTAATTGGCCTTGGCATACCAAGCCACAAACAGTTATCATTCCTCCTCATAGACTCTAGCCCTAACCTCTCCATCTTTTTCTTGGCTAGATTATGCAGTGACAGGAGTTTCCTAATGGATGTTGAATGATTGTGCCTCTTGCTCTACATATTCTGCATGAGGTCCTTGGCCTCTGCCTCATCTCAGGCATTTAGTTGCACCTTGAGAAGGTCCTCCTTTCTGTCCTCTTTCAGGTGCCATCTGTAATCACACAAGGACCAATTGTTAGTAAGGTTGTTTAAAGAAATTCAGTTATCTTATACCTTACTCATTGCATTTAATAAATGCTTAATTCATTACTTAGTGTGATTCTAGAGTTAGATATTTTTTAAGGAAGTTGCCCTAAAAGTTTAATGTCAGACCTGATTTTTTTAGATGACACATAAAAGGACATGTAATGGTTCTAAGGAACATTCAATAAAATGATGACAAGGGAAAGAATAGATTTGGAAATGGAGTACTTGGAGGGTATAAAATAATGTGGTGGTGTGCAACAAGTACAAATTACAAAATTCATGTAAGTGGATCCTCCCCAAAGCAAGTTCCAACCTATAATGCCCTTGTGTAACCACACCTTAAAATGTTCGTAGGTACTAGAAAGGTTAAATGTAATCTACACCGGTGCAACAAAACACACACATGTTAAATACCATTGGGATGAGATATGAATTCTATGCTACACAAGACACAAGTTATAAGCACTTGGATAGTGAGATGAGATAAATTACAGAAGGGATTGTAGAGATTGGGACGTTAGATCAAACTTTGTACTCATTATGCCTAGAGCAAAGAGTGTTCCCCATGACTGAACCTTAGATCATAGCGAGAATTAATAAATGGAAAGTTTGGATCCATGCATATTCGAACTATTGGGGTCCGGTCATATCCAAACCATTGGGTGTCTTTTAGTGTGATGGCAGGAATGTACCCAAATTGGGGTTCACACACTTGATTAAAGTAGGCATAGTGGGGAAGATTATAAGATGTAGTCATGTGATAAGGAGCTGACCCACTATGGCACCCGTGACCATAACATGGTATGCAAGGATCGATATGTCTCCTTACATTATTATATTCATTGGACCACATGGTTGTTGGAGTGTTGATTGATGGCCTAGACAAGGTAATAGGAGGTGTTGAGTTCAAAGAGGAAGATGCATCACAGTGTTGGGCTTGTGCTGCGTTGGAGGATGTAGTGGTTTCAGAACTGTGCTATTGACATTGTGGATAATTCCCACTACTATTGATAGTAGTAACATAAGTAATGTTCATGGGTTGGTGTTGTGGTGCAAAACCTTATGGTGCTATTGGTGGCGATGTAGAAGAAGGTGAAGGATGAGAATATGAAGAGTAAGGAGAAGTGTAAAGAACATGAGGTGGTGATCCTGTAGGAGAGGACATGGGTTGATGATACTTAGGAGAGTGATAATGATGAGATGAAGTAGAGGATGTTGATCTAGTTGGAAAAACAAGATGTGGAACATAATAAGCACTTAGTTTTGGGTGATACGAAGGGTGTGGCCTCCCCCATGACTAGGGGTTTACCACTATGGTTGAGCACAGTATTGAGTCCAATAAGAATTTACCCACGAATAGTATGATGAATTGTGGAATTACCCATAAAGTTGTGGGATAGGGATGCATCCAAACATGTACTTCTATATGAAATATGGATGTAACATTCTTCCCCAATGCTCATGTAGATGTGACAAGATTGGGCATTAACCTTTTGGGTGATCGTATAGGCAAACATCACATTGATACTTATGTTTTATGGTTGAGCCCCTATCCTCATTTTCTTCAACCCTTCTTTTTGATTGTCAAATGGTGTTCTATCCTATTTCTAGGTTTGGTATCCTATGTTTATTTTGTTCATCAAAGTTATCTTGTGTGGATCTCCCTCTACTAATATTTTCATATTCTCTACATTTTTCATGTAGCCACTTCGTCATCTTGTTGATCTTTGCCTTGATTTCATCTAGTGATTTTAGTATTGGCAAAGGTAGAAATGGTTTCACCTCCTCAAGGTGAGTTGATTTCTCCTCTTTATGATTATGGACCTTTGTTACTTCAAGAGTTTGGTCTTGTTGAGATTTTTCAACATTCTCCCATTTGGCTATTTCTCCTTCTTCTTTTGCTACTCGCTTAATAAGCTCTTGGAATTGNGGATTCATGTTGCCCTTGTTTCCACTCTTAGATTTGTCTCCTCAAGGTTGACGCTCTTGCATAAGTTTGATATCTTTCATTGAAGAGGTTTACCATTGTAGGCCAACGTTGAATTAAATTTGATTTTAAATACTTGTACCACACTTTAGCTTGGCCAACGAGTGTCATAGGGAAGCGCTTCAGCCTTTGCCACCCATTATCAACATTGTTCCATACATAGGCATCATAGAAGGCTTGTAAATGATGTTGCAGATTTGAATCATAGCCTCTTCAGAACTTAGGAAAGTTTTTTAAATCAAGCTTGGGTAGATGGCTTTCCTTGCGATGCCTGTGGGATATCCAAACAACCTCTTGTATATGCATTAGGCTTTTAGTGGCTAGTAGGGGTTCATTGTCACTAAGTAGGTTGTGAGTTTGTAAGTTGGGACAATGTTGTCCATGTTCATGTTGGCGTTCCCAATTTTGCTCGTGGGTTCGATTTTTATTTCTATGTTGACCCCTTGAGGAATAGTCATCCATGTCACAACCTAACATTGAAAGAGCAAAGAAAGAGAGGGAACTAAAAAACTCATCATGACTTTTGTAAGTCTTCCAATGATGTACTCTTGCTACGCATTGAGAAGGTCTTAGACCTTATGGGCCCCCTCGTTCTAGGGGATGTCCCATCTTCACTAGAGGTGTCTAAGTTGGATGACAAAAGTCCTTGAGTATC
>MNCI01004790.1:117063-128495 GCA_015680685.1 Gnetum montanum
GAAATATTAACTAAGAAAATAACAATAAATAATAAATAATTAAAATAAATTAAAAGCTAAGTAAATGCTGCAATGATGGAGTAATCTTGATCTTTATTATTGATCATGTATGTGTCCAAGTATGTCACCCTCGAACAAAAGTTCCATACGATTACAAGCATCACACTGTGGGCATGCACTTGGGAAAGGAAAGGAATTGAAAACTAACTGAAAACTGACAAAGAGACTCAACCTAAAGACTTACCAAAAGACTCTCTCTTCTCCCATGGGCCCGAGTGTTATATTTATAGGCTAACACAAGAATCATGATATCATGTATACAATATCATATCTAGGCTAAGATATCAGGTACTTGATATCACATACCCAATATCATGTACCCGATATTGAGGCCTGGCAAACTATGATTCATTAAATGGTAATAAAGTCGAGTCTTTTGATCAAACCTTGTAGCACTTGGAATAGATTAATGATTTATTTTTTCATCTACTGTTTTCATTAATTATGTAATTAATTAAGCTAAACTAAACTTTAATTGATTAATTAAGTAATTAAGCTAACTAGATTAAACACATAAGTACAACCGCTTTGAGCATAACATACAACACTTTGTAATTCCAACAGCGCTCAATGCTTGGTAGCCCAGTAGTATTGTATGCATTCAGGATGTGTATGGGAAGTGGGACCAAATACTTATGTTAAGATTAGTTAGATATTCTTTAATTAGTAGATTAAATTAGCTATTAAATTACTTCATTTCTCTATTTTAAAGCACTAGGAATATAAAACATAAAATAATAAAAATCATATGCCTTGATTACACTTAATCATACCTTTGTATGTCACAAGTGTAATTGGGAAGATAACGAATGACTATTAGGGCAAGTTCACTTCCTAGAGGCTAGTGCATTGGAGGACATAGAGTCCAAGAAATTCGACCAAATGATGTATGAATGCTTAGTGATTCGTATGGTTGAGTGTAGGGGTACTTGCTACTCATCACTCTCCCTCACTATCATAGATGCGAACCTCCCTTTTTTAATGGAAGGGTCCTGGTTATATTTTTTAGCACTTTCCCATTTCCTCAACTCACCTTCTACTTTTGCAACTTGCTTAATTAGCCTTTGAATTTGATGGACTTGAATTTTTAATAATATCCCTTGGGCATAGACCCCAAGGATTCTCCTTATTTCATATCGAAGTCCATCTATGATATGGTAAAGCTGCTCCTATTGAGAATAATCATGGCTAGGACATCTTTATAAAAGATATTAATACCTACCCATGGTTGCATCCAAGGGTTCATGTGTTCTTTGTTGACAGCCTTGGATTTTCTTTCTTAAATTGGACACTTTAGAGTATGTCTAATACTTATCATTGAATAGCTCATGCATCATACTCTATCTACTAATTGATTTCAACTCTAAAGAATGGTACCAACTTTCTACTTCTTTTGTGAGTGTCCTAGGAAATAGCTTAAAGTTTTGATAAACATTCTCTATGTTCTACAAGGTATAGGCATCCTAAATGACATAAAGATGGCTCTATGGATATGATTTCTATTCCCCCTCAAATCTAGGGATATTGTTCATATCCAACCTCTTGATTTTGCTATTTTTCACATGCCTGGATAGAATTTTAACTACCTCTATGATGTTCAACATGCTTTGAGTTGTAAGAAAAGATTCTTCATCATCATGATTTCGATGACATCTATGATTCCCTCTACTATCCCTTCATTCATGGTGCGGCTTGCAATAATTATTATCTTGCTATTCACCTCCATCATGATTTTGTCCTCTTCAGTTTCGATTAAGTTCAGAGGAGGAAGAAGAAGATGTAGATGAAGAGGAAAAAGAAGGAGGACTATCATTATCATGGTGTCTGTCATCTCCTCTCTACTTGTCATTGCCATGATCATTAGGTTTATCATCATAATGATGCTTACTTGATCCCCTGCCTTGACACCCACATTTTCCTAAACCTAGATTGTTGATAGTGGACTATAAGTTCAGGTTTAGGCCCCCTTCACTGGAGCCAAGGGGTGGAGAATATTAATGTTGAGAACCCTTAGAGGGAGGTTTCTCATTCTTTTCTTGATTAAGTAGGAACAAGGTATTAGTGAACCATTTCCCCTTTGTAACTTCATGATGCTTCTCTTGGTGCTAATCTCTTTTGTGTTGTGTTTTAGTGGGATGGTAGTCCCAATAGTTATGGCCCTACACAACATATTCTTCATGAACATCTTGGATGCCCAACCTCTTAAGAGTTGGGAGCAGCATCCCAGGAATAGATTGGTTGAGTAGCAACACAATGTTGCCCTCCATGTCTCTCCATTGTAGCTATTCATCTTGATGTGGGATGAAGGTGAAATTGGGTACAAACTCATTTGGATGAGTGTACCCCACTTTGAATTCTTGGGGCACTGGAAATTTTGATTCATCATGCCTATGAGAAGAAGGAATTTTGGATTAGAAGAAAAATTTAGTAAGCTTTAATTATGATTATTATTTTTATTTTTTGAATGATCAACTTTTGGATTCACTCCAATGATTTTAAATAATTTTTACCAAGTCCTAGATAGCGCATGGATCAAACTACAAATCCCTAGCAATGGAACCAATGATGAGTGGTGACTAGACCCTACACCCAACCATATGAATCACTAGGCATTCACATGCAATTTGGTCGAATTCCATGGACTTATAGCCTTTTAAGTGCACTAGTCTCTAGGAAGTGAAACTAATCATTACAATCATTGTCTTTCCAATTACCCTTGTGAAATGCAAAGATATGGTTAAGTGCAACTGAGGCATCTAATTTTTATTATTTTTATTTTTTATGTTTTAAGTCACCTACGAATAAAGAATAAGGAATACAAATATTTAATTGCTAATTTAGTCTAACTAGATAACGTTAATTCTACTTGGTTACCAAATGTTAAGCATTACTTGGATTACCAAGTGCCAAGCATATGCACGAAGTGGTTGTACTTATGTGCTTAATTAATCACTATTTAATTTATCTTAATGTAGCTTAATTTAGCTTAACTTAGCTTAATTTAATTACTTGAAGCATTAAAAGAAAATTTCTCAAAATATTAAATGCATAAAGGAGGTAATTAATATATTTTAAAGTGGTTTAAGGTTTATTAAAAAGTTCATCTTTATTGCTACACACACTATAGTGCTTAGGTAGAATAGTGTTCAAATAAAGATCTGTACACTTTTTGACTCCTACTGTGGGCACTTAGAAAATATTCTAACTTTTGAAAGTAAAAACTACTAGAGCTTCACTACAACTTATTAAAAGAATGTCATAAATGAGGTGAAGGCTCACATTTATAGGTGAAATAGGGTGCCTCATTGATTAGTATACGTTAACGAGTTAAACCCTATGTTGATGGAATCACGTCAATAGCATCTTATCAATAGGGTTGCATCAATGACATCCCATCAACATGGCCAACCATGATGCTTCATCAATATTA
The DNA here is from genome assembly GCA_015680685.1 of Gnetum montanum. Lineage (NCBI taxonomy): Eukaryota > Viridiplantae > Streptophyta > Gnetopsida > Gnetales > Gnetaceae > Gnetum > Gnetum montanum. The sequence continues at coordinate 120,554 of MNCI01004790.1, forward strand.
TTATTCTTTTTTTAAGATATTAACATCCTTTTCATTACCCCAAACTATGATCTTGAAATAATATAACTTAAGACCTTATTACTAGGCTTATATCTCATTGTTCGATAAGTCCTCTCTTATGTAATTACATCAATGAGAAGTGGCTCAAATGGTTAGCTAATTGTTTAACAAGAATTTCTAGGTATGAGCAAGTAACTTATGGTTTGTAAGTCCTAGGTTCAATTTAGATGGATATAGTCATTTGACATACTATTATGTTCTACTTACATTATAAGAAAGTTTTCTATTAGAAATATGTCCAAGGAGAAAACATAGTCATCTAGTCTTAATTCTTAGCCTAGTAACCCCAAGTCATAGCTTTAATTTTACTAGGTAGCACTAAGTAATAAAATTGTATAAATCTTTATGTGTACCTATGTTTCACTTATTTTGGATTCTAAGACACACACACCATCCCCATCAAACCCACCACCACCCCCCGTCCAATCCAAAAAATATATAGTTTTGATTCTAATAAGACTTTTCATTTGAAAGCTTTAAGTTATTGGTTTGATTCTACTAGAATATATATAGCAATGTTGAATCATAAAGTTCTAACTAGAATATATATAATATGGAATATCTATATTTCAAGTATTTTGGGTTCTAACATCCTTCCCTCAAAAAAATTAATTTCAATTTCAATATCCCTTCCATTTGGTCTTGGTTTAAGCAACCCCATACTTGAGGTATCACTATATTCCTCTATAGTTCTCTAATGCATCATGTTGGCTACATGTCTTAGGATATACCTATATACAAATTGTTTTGATTTTGACACCCCTCATCTATTATGGAATTGATCTTAATTTTGCCAATGAGAGGTAGGTCAAGAGGTTAACTCATGATTTGATAAGGATTTGTAGATAAGAGGTTGCAAATTTGAGTTACATTTAAGGCATAGTTATGTCCCTTTATAGTTATTATTTGAATGTATCATGTTGAATATCTATCTTATGGTGTGCATATACTTAATCTACTTCAAGTTTAAACACACTCTTAATGCTAGTGAGAGATGACATAAGTGATTAGTTGATTGTCTTATTAGACAAGAGGTTATTAGTTTGAGTCATACTTGATATATAGTTATATTTCTTTATAATTATTTTAATGTATATTTTTGGCTATAGGTATTTAGGTGTACTTATAGTCATTTTTTAGGTTTCAACATGTCCTCATCCATGCCACCCCTTCCCTAATATACTTGTAATTGATCTTACTATCTACTAGTGATAGGTGATGGAATTTGTTAATTTATTATTTGACAATCAGTATGTAGATAATAGGTTGCTAGTAGTTAGCTCATTATTTGATAATCTAATTATTATTTTCTACTCAAGAAAAAGATACTAAAGAAGAAAACAAACATGTTAAAGTTGAACATAAGAAAAAACCATATGAAGCTAAAATATGAAATATCAAGTAAATGTCAATGATAAAACTATTTAGATATTATCAAAAAAACTAAAGAAAATAAAATCTTTTGAGAATGTTCTTACTTATGCTATAGGAAGTATTAATCAATTTGGATAGATAGCTCATATAGAAATATATCCTTATCTAATAAAAATAATATTAATTGAAAGATCAAAACTAATATTTATAAAATGGTTATAACTAATGGTAAAGATTATCAATGTAACATTTACATTAAGGAGAAAAGTGTTAGGGGTGCAAAATATGTTGGTATTTTTTCTTTCTATTGCTACCTTAAAAATCCTTTCACTATTTTAGTTTCAAGCATAAATGTTAAAAGTGATGTAAATGCTATCAAGATAAGGGTCATCTTTCTTACTAAAAATTAATCTTCATCAAAGTGAAAGGCAAAGAAGAACTCATGTGGCCAACCCCTTTTTGTTGGGATAAGGCTAGGATAATAAAGATGATGATGATGATTTTCCAAAAATATCAACTATAAAATTGTTCATATGAGTAGATATTCTTAAAATTAGGAAGTTATCATTTTATTTGTTTTTGGTGTCTTCTACCTAGTGTTAAACATGTGATGTACTCTGAATTTTTTTTCTTATTATCAATATTATTTTTGAAGTTCTACATTCCCTTTATTTTTTATTATTGCATTTATTTTACCTATAATCAGTTTTTTGCTTCTCTTAGCAAGAAACCCTTTACTAAAAAGTAAAAACCCATGAAGATGCTTTTAAACAAGGGTAAAGCCTAATCCTTTTCCACTTGAGAAGAAAAGTTTTTAAAGATTGGTTGCAAGTAAGAATCCAAAAACTATTGGGCTCTTTTTTAAAAAAAAATTCTTTTTTCTATGTTAATGATCTAATGTAGTATTATTTTGTAAAAATTATTATTCATATCTTGGGGTTTGACATTCCTCTATATATGCTTAATATAATAAGATAATATAATTCCAAAACTCCAATAATGAAAAAAACATGGATAAAGATATTAATTTTACCACATATACATGAATATGTTATCAACCACATGATACAACTGAGGATATGATGAGATGCTAGCTTACTTCTCCAAGTCATGGGTTTGATTTTGGTGGGCAATGCTGAGTATGGAGTTTTAATTAGATTATATATCTTGGGCTCTCTCTCTCTCTCCATAATGTCAAAAACGATGAAATTAAGTCATAGTTTTGAAAATTGTGGTTCAATTTTCAAATTTTAATGCATGGGAAAAACATTTTTGGTAAATGGATGAAGAAATAGTTATCAATCTTCATGATAAATGATAGAAAAATCCACAAAATATAAGGCAAAATTTATATAGGAGTGGATGTTATCAAATTTATAATTTTAACATTTTAAATACTGATAACTACAAACATGCATTTTGATTTTTATTTACATATACTAATGAATAATAAGCCACATGTTCAATTAATTTATAATCATTAACTATATTAAGGCATTGCTAATCACCAAGTTCATCAAAGCCATTGCAATGCATTGCAGATTTTTCTTTAATGAAATTGAATTCGATCAAAAATTCATATCAACAACATCCTTAAGAAACTTATGACATAGAAAAATTGAAATAAATAAATGATAAACATTATCAATGAGTTATATTACTTCAATTTAATAAACATAATAGAATATGAGTTCTTAATTTATAGCACACTATATGCTAAGAATAACATCTCAAGGTAGTATTGTTAGTGAAGAGCTTGCACAATGTAATAACATGAAATTTCATCTTTTATCTTTATTTGGCTCACTAATTTTAGATATAAGCTAATTTTAATTTTACTCTAAATTTAGTTCATGCCTAGCTTTAACAAGTTGTGTGTCATAAAACCCCACCTAAATGGAACTAGCAATCACATGTAGCTCTTTATTGTAGATCGCAAGGGAGAGAGGAGCAAGACTTACTAGCAAAAGCATTGTGGGAAAGGAAAGTTGTGACAAAATAATTTCAACATGTAGAAAAAGAAAACAGTTACAAATAGTAGCAAGTTTCAGTGTTAATTTTTACTATCATGAAAGGGGAATGATATTTCTTAAGTGGCATTTGAGTTGCAATTTATAATTCAAAGTATGACCTACAACAAATTTTTTTAGTGTTACATAGAGTAAAACATAGTGATTTGATGAAAAAAAGTGATCATATTCAATCACTCAATCACTACTAGTACATCAAGGTAACTAGGTAAGGGATGTGAGGTGAAATACCTTGATTCAAGTAGCCTTTTTCTTGGTTAGACCCATTGTAACAACATTATCCTTGACACGTTGTTTGACAGCTTAAGAGTCCCTCAAAGAAAATTCAGAATCAGGATGGAACTCAAGAGGAATACACCTCAACAAACAATAGTCCTAAAACACATGCCAACAAATAATTTGTTAGATTTAGCATGTGCCCTAAGTAATTTTTCAAATACTACAAACATGTAATACTATAAAACTAAATAGCATTCCCTTGCTCCACTCATGTGGACACCATAAGGACTACCAGCTAAACCTTCTAAATTCATCACCATGTGTTGGTAGTTGATGTCATGCTCTACTGTGTGCATGCAACATCCCATAGCATCCCATGACATACTTGGTTTACACCCTAATGTAAAGTTGAACTATGGAACCCTCCTAGGCAAGGTCCTAGCGAGTGGGGTAATGAGGAAGGTCATAGCCTCCTCTTACTGATGTATGAAACCACCATGCTAGTATGGTTCCAAAGACACAAGAAGTGGAGGACTCCTTGCACCCCCAGAGCCCTTGAATCATTGGGGATGTAGTAGGACACCATCAATCCTACTACCTCTCTCACAATCCTCTCTCAATTAAAATGAGTGAGAACCTTGAAGCATAGCTTTGGTAACCCATGAGGTAGCTGCACCAAAACTAAAGGAGGATTTCATCAATTCTTGAGAAGTAAGCTCATGCTATTTAGAGTCTAGTCCAAAAGGGCCTTAGGCTTTGGAAGGTCTAATTTCCAAGGTCTAAGATCTTAAAGCTTCTTTTTGAACTCAATCATCTTCCTAAAATCCATACTCATCATAACATCCAACACCCAAGTCAAGAATGGTATAATTCAAGACTTGGTATATCCACCCTTCCACACCCTACTTAAGATGCAAGACTATAGAAGGGCTCCTAGTGTCATGCCATAGTGACATGATAGAATGCACTGACTTAAGAAATGTATGAGTCTAAGGTGTTCCTTGACTCACTTATACCCAAAGGTCTAGGGGTCTCAAGATCAACATAGTATCCTTTTCTATGTGAACTTAAGCCCCATCACCTATAGAGATCTTTGAAAAACTTCAGGCATCTTCTTGCTTGAGAAGGGCTCTCATAGGAGCTCATCCTTGGATCCTATGAGTTACCACATGTCATGCCTCTTCTAGTCTATTCAATTCTCATCTTTTTGAAAATTTTATTTATAGGAGGATTCTCTATCCATCATTTGAGTAGCTAAGGTATGAGGTCAATCGCTTGCTTCCAATAGAAGCCCAGGATTAATTTTTCTTGGGGCCTCACACTCCAGTGGTTCCCCACTATCATTCGAGTCTAAATGGTGTTTCCAATGAACAAGAAATTCTACTTTCATATCAGGACCATGGCTAGTAGTTAAGAATTTTTAGATGATTTCTACTTTATTTCCTTGTATAGATTGTATACAAGGTCATTCTCAGATTGAGAAGCTTCTTTTAGGATAAGGAAACCCATCAAGTAGTCGCTTTAGCATGCTGACATGAAAAACTAGATGGACTCTATCCATATTAATAGGTATCTGAAGCTTATATGTCATAGGGTTAATTATATCAATGATCTAAAAGGGACCATCATACTGCCTCATCAATTTGGATGTTGTTCCTTGTTTCAACTTAAACTAAAAGGGGTTAAATTTTAAGAGAACCCAATCTCCCACCTTGAATTTATGATGTTAGCATTTTTGGTCTACATACTTTTTCATACATTGCATTACCCTCTCCAAGCAATCGCTTACAGTTTCAATATTTTCAAATCACACCTTCAAGAACTCATCCATCAAGAGATGTCACCCTTGTAAAGAGGGAGATACCATATGTGGGAATAAGTTGCCTTCCCATTACCAGTTCTATGGGAGAAAACTCAACAACTGAAGGCTTCTAGATGTTGTAACTTAGCTGGGAAATCTCTAACAAAACATGCTAGTTTTTCTAATCACTACAAACATAATGTCAAAGGTACTCCTCAAGTACATAATTCATCAATTCTATTTTTCCATTTGTTTGTGGATGAAAAATTGTTGATAATTTAAGGGTGGTTCCCATTATGTTAAACAATCCCTACCAAGAGGTGCTTATAAATTGGGGGTCACAATTTGATACTATGCTCAATTGGTAGCCTAATATCAAACCATCCTATCAAAGTAATATGTTGTAGTGTCCTCAGTTGAACATTGAGATGGATAGGAAATAAATATTGTAAACTTAAAAAACTTTTCCACCATCACAATGATGCTACTTAGCCCTTGTACATTTGATAGGCCTATGATGAAATCCATGGTCACTATAGCCCACAAGAATGGTGGGATTTCTAAAGGAAGATTCCACTAGGAGGATCTGTAGAACCTTTATCCTATTGACACACTAGACACTTCTGAACATAGGCAATCACATCCTGATACATCTTTAGCCAAAGAAGGTTCTCTTGATTAGTGCTAGAGATCTTTGTTTTCTAGGATGCCCAACCCATTTTGTATAATGGTACTATCGAATAATATCCTTACAAAGGCCATCCCAATCCAGGACACAAATCCAGTTGTCCCAAAACCAAAGTAGTTCATCCCTCATTTTGAAATGTAGTTCTCACCTAGTTTCTATCAATTTCATAAGGTCCATGACCTGATGATCCCTTTTTAAACCATCTTAGATTTGGGCTAATAACACTTCATCATATTGGACATGTGAGGTTTATGGTCCATTGATAGAGAAGAGATGGGAGGTAAGTTAAGCACAATGACTTAACACATTTGCCACCATGTTCTCCTTTTCAGGGTAGTAAGTTAGCTACAAATCAAAATCAAAAAGCAAGGACAACCATTTTTCCTATTTGGGCCTTATCTTAGTTTGATTTAGTAGTGAGTTAGTGGCCAAATTATTGATCTTTACATAAACATGACTTCTCATCAAGTAATGCCTCCACAATCTTAAGCAATGGACAATAGAAAATGTTTCTTTCTCATGGACTAGCCATCTCTACTTTATTTAATTAAGCTTTTAACAATCATAAGTGATAGGATGACCCTCCTGTAGCAACACGCCACCAATTACATCCTTCCTAGCATCAGTATGGACCTCAAAATATTTTGAGAAATCTAACAAAGCTAATGTAGGATGATAGGTTAAGGCCTCTTTAATTTTGTTGGAGGCCTACCAATAGTTTGAACTCCATTACCATGGGATTTCTTTCTTTTGCAAATTTATGAGGGGAGTAGCAATATGTAATAGAAGCTGGCAAACCCCATAAATGATCGGACCTCATGAACATTACTAAGAGTGGGCTATTAGCATATAACCTCTACTTTTTTGGGATTTGGCCTAACTTGTCCATGACCCACAAGGTGTCCCAGAAATTTTAGCTCTATACAACAAAATTCATACTTCTCTTTCTTAATGTACAACTAATTTTCCTATAGTTTCTCACAGACTAGTTGTAGGTCGAGAGCATGCTTCTCCATGGTCTAGCTATATACCAAGATATCGTTAAGATAAACAATCATAAATTTATCAAGAAATGGTTGGAATATCTCATTCATTAGGGTACATAAAGTAGTTGATGCATTGCATAGCCCAAAGGACATCACAATCCATTCATATGACCCATATTTGGTTACACATGTAGTTTTCTCCTCATCACCCTTTACAATGAAAACCTAATAATACCCTTAGTAAAGGTCTAGCTGGGTAAAATAACATGTCTCTTCCATCTGATCGAACAAGTTAAAGATGAGAACAAGTTAAAGATGAGTGACACTGGATACTTATTCTTAATGGTATACTTATTCAACAGCTTGTAGTCACAATAGAGATACAATGTCCCATCCTCCTTGGTAACAAACAACACTAGTACACCATAAGGAGATTTTGGGGAATGAATGTATCCTTTTGACATCAAACTCTCAAGTTGTTTCTTCAACTCTTCAAATTTTGGGCCTGTTAACTAATATGATCTTTGAATAGGTGGATCAATATCTTGTAGCAATTTTATTTTATGGTCTACTACCCTCTGAGGTGGTGAACTTTCAAGTAGCTCTTGCGGCATCACATCTCAGAAATGACTTACACCAGAGCTATGTCTGGGTCAATGCTTGTTTGAGATCCATAACCCTCAAAAGGATCTCTAGTTTGCATTTCTAGAATAAATTTTTGTGTGGGATCCTTGACCTGACGTTTCATCACCATGGGAGAAATAATCTAAGGGCTAGATCCCTC
>MNCI01004792.1:9635-21683 GCA_015680685.1 Gnetum montanum
CTGTATTATATTGTTTTAGAAAAATGTGCACCGGTCAAAGCATAGTTGCACAAGTGTGAATGGCAAGTCAAACGCCTAGCCCCAGAAAGATATGATGCGACAATGTGAGAAGAACTTGAAAGCCAAAAATAAGATATGCCAAGCGCCCAAGGATTGTAAGTTCTATCCTTCTTCGGAATTGTCAATCTCTCCAATCTTTGCCTCTTCCAATCTTCTTCTTCTTCTTCTCTTTTTACCTCTCTTGCTGCTTTTGCTTTGCTTCTCTTGCCTCCTCCTATTTGTGTGAATTGATGGGGTATTTATAGGGTTGGGCTAGGGTTTTGGCTAGGGTTTTCTTTGACCAGGTTTAATGTATTTTACAATTTGTGGGTCATTCAAGCCCATAAAAAAATACAAATTAGAAATACAAGCCCTCAAGCAATAAAAAAAAATTTAAAAAATTTAAAAAGATTAGCTCCAACTCTGGCCCTCTTGGAAAAATTATATTTCTTTTTTTTCTTTTTGCTGAATATTTGGCCTGATTTTGCATGGGCTTTCATATCCCTTTGCCATTTTATAGATTTCTTGAAAAAGAAAATCAAGAAGGATTAACACCGCCTCGCTTGTTTAGCATCTAGCATGACTTGCAGTGTGACCTTCAAAACATGCAATTTTGGGCTGAAATCTAGAATTTTTGAAGGCTGGGACCCATAGTTATCAATAGTGGACCTTGAGGATGACTTAAACCCTTAAAATCAAGTTATTTTGGCTCAGTTTTTGGGCTCTAAAAATTGGTGACACTGATCCTTACGCTGTGCAGCGTCTGAAAAAGTAACCCCAGCGTCACCAAGCCAAAATGGCACATTTAAGGCCCAAATCTTGATTTTCTGGAGTCTAGGAGCTACTGGGGACCTTGGTGAAGGTCATGGGGGGTCCTTGTGCTCAATTTTGGCCTGTTTTGACTCAATTTCGGGGCTCCAAAAGTTGGTGACACTGATCCTTACGCTGTGCAGCGTAAGCATAGTGTACTTAGCCAAAATTGCACTTTTTGACCTTGAAACTGATGATTCTTGACACCAAAACTTGCTGTCGTGATTTGTGGGCCCTAGGGGAACCTTACTTGCTCCATGGTGGGCTGCTTGAAGTCGTTTCAGAGGCTCTGAAGTTTTCTAGAAGGGTTGCTGAAATTTTTGTGGTGTTTCATATATGACATGGGGACTCACTATTGGCTTGTTCATTAGGAAGTGAATGGCACTGTGGTTAGTGTGCATAAACACCTTGTATCCAAGGACATAGTGCTTGAACTTCTCTAGAGCAAACACCACCACCATGAATTAGTTTTCTATAGTGGTGTAGTTCAATTATGCACCCACAATGCTTCAGTTAGCATAGTGGATGTAGTATGGACATTTCTTATCATCTAATTGCATCAGCATAGCTTTCAAAACATAATTCGATGCATCTATCATGATATGAAATGGTCTAGACTAGTTAGGTGCTTGTAGAATTGGGGTTTTCACAAGCTTTTATTTTAGTTTTTGGAAGGCTTTTTCACATTCTAGGGTCTAGATAAAACGAGCATCTTTTTAGGTTATTTTGACCAATGTTTTTGCAATCTTAGAGAAATTCTCTATGAATCACCAATAGTAGCTAATGTGTCCAAGGAATGATTGAACATATTTGACTATTTCTAGTTAGTGGGTTATTCCTTGGATGACCCTTATTTTTTCAGGGTTCACCTCAATTCTTGCTTGCAATATTTTGTGCCCCAATACAATGGGCTCTTGGACCATGAGGTGAATTTTCTACCAATTGAGCTGTTAGTTAGTTTTGACACATCATTTTAGCAATTGCTCAAGGTNAAGCTGTTAGTTAGTTTTGACACATCATTTTAGCAATTGCTCAAGGTGGTCCACAGCTTGCTCAAATGTAGCTCCATAGGTGGAGAAGTCACCCGTAAAGACTTCTATACCACTACCAATCTACTATTGAAAGATGCTCAGGACTAGGCATTGAAATGTGGTAGGAGCATTACATAGACCAAATGACATCTTACAATATGCAAAAGTCCCCTAGGGACTTGTGAACATTATCTTTGCTTGGTCCTCTGATGCAATTTGGATTTGGTTATAGCCACTATAACCATCTAGGAAGCTATAGTAGCAATGCCCTAATATTGTGTCAAGCACTTGGTCAACAAATGACAATGGAAAGTGATCCTTGAATGTTGCCATATTCAATAGCCTAAAATCAATGCAGACCCACCACTTACCACCTTTCTTTGGTAGAATTATGAGTGGACTAACCTACTTGCTATCTACAATGGGATAGATGAACCCTACCTTGATGAGTTGTTTGATTTCCTCCTTGACGATTTGCTTCAATTTGGGATTCAACCATCTCTATGGCTATCATTTTAGCTTCATGGCCAGGTCAATGTAAATGCGATGCTAGCATATCTTAGGATCAATTCCTGTGAATTTAGGATATGACCAAGAAAAATCTGTTGATAATCTGTTAACTACCTTCAACAACATCTCTTTCTATTTTGGAGCAAGTCTTGCATTAATTATAGCCAACCTCTTATTTTCCAAAAATACATATTTCATTCTAGCCAGTAGCATTTTCAGTTCAAGGGGCTATTGCTTGAAGTTCTTAGGAATTTCCAACTCTTCCCAATAGGTATCATCATTTGTATCATCAAAGAGTTGGTGATGAACTTGCTTTAGTTCATCCATGCTCATGACATATTCACATGTTAGGCTCTTAGTTGGTTCCGTGCATAGTGTGCTACTTTTTGAATCAGTGGTTAGCCACTAGGTGCCCACCTATTTTGTGGCTGCTACATACAAACACCTTTGAATTTCTATTTTTGGCACATACTACTTTCATGTAAATATGGATGCTTACTTGATGGCCCAAAGTTTTTGAACACAATTACACTTGCTATCATTGTATATGATGCATGGAACTCTCTTCTTCTTGATCTTTGAAAATGCATTTTCTTTAGAGATTTCCATGGAAAGATATTTAATGCCCATTCTTACATCTATGGTGCTTAGCCATGCTCTTCCTATGATGATTGGGAATTCCCCTTTGCAATTCTCCACTTTGATTACTAAGAAGTTGGTAGGATAAGACCACCCACAAATAGTGGTCACAATATCTTCTACTAGTCCTAATAAAATAGCAATGGACTAGTTTGCCAATTCTAATTTGATTTTGCTCTTCTCAAGAGGAGGCAAGTTCTAGGTAGTGTACATCTCATGAGAAATCAAATTAACACTAGAACCTAAATTAAGAAGAGCCTTGCATGGTTCATTCCTAGAAATTTGAAAATAAATTAGAGGACTTATAGGATCAACTAATTTCCTAGGAAGGTTTCCTACATGGATCCAATTAGAAACAATGTAAGTAAGAATTATGGTATGGATCCTTGGCAGAGTTTGATTTGAAGGAGGCCTAAAGGAATTGGATATAGAGGGAGAGGTAGGAGTAGGGTTATCAACTGTAGGTGTAAGTGAAGGCTTAGGTGGACTACGAGGTCAAAGGAAAGGTCTTTTCTTTGATCAAGCAATTGACCCCTCCAATTGATGATTGGGTTGCAAATTAACAACCCTTGTAGCCTTGTGTTGTTGTGGTTAAGTGGGTAGTTCACCCTGCATTAGTGGAGTAGGTGGTAGTTGTACAATTGGAGAAGGAGTGTGTGTAGGCATAGGAGAAGGATAAGGATAGGGGGAAACATCCCTTCTTTCATGTAGAGGTGGAGTTCAATAATAGTTAGAAGGATGGTAGTAAGACTGAATATTAGAAACGTGACTACAAGAGTCATGTGGAGACATGGGTTGCTAAACGTGGTAACCATATGAATCAGGCTGCCAATAAGGGTATTATTGCCTTGGTGGTGCAAATTCCATGATTTTGGTTATTGCCATTGTTGGTACTATTCGTACTATTGTAGTGGAGCTCTGCTTGGATAATATAGTTGTTGCTAGCAGAATTACCTAAGATTACCTTGAGGATAAGGCAACCTCCTGGATGTTTGCCTTTGTGTAAGTCATGAATGTAAGACATACACTCTAGACTCCTGAAGATGTGACACAATAGGACAACACCCCTTAGGATGTTCATACGAGCAAACATCACATCCACAATGATCATCTAATTCACTATCCATAACCTCTTATATTGTAGTAATTTTACCCTTACCTTTGTAATATGCACATTCAGCTTCTTTGTGCCTCATGTGCTCATGATCACTACCTTATTCTTAGGACTCTTCAAATTTGAGAACAACTTGAAATTGGCTATCCATGAAGTCTCTTAACTAATCAACCTTGGCCATAAGTTTAGATTGAAATTGTTGAAGTGGTAAGACTTTTTTATGCATCCCTCATTAAATATAGATTCATCCTCACTATTGTAGAATCGAACCTTCTACTTATGGATGGAAGGATCACGATTGTACTCCTCTACACTTTCTCTTTTTCTTAGTTTGTCCTCTTCTTTGGCGACTTGCTCTATTAACCTTTGTACCTAACAGGTAGTTGGTTTTGACAATCGCCCTTGGGCATATATAGCAAGGGTTTTCCTTATTTCATTACAAAATCTGTCTACAATGTGGTGGAGTTGAGCCAATTGAGGATAACCATGGATAGAGCATTTGTGCATCAAGGCATAGTATTGTCCAATGGTGGCATCCAAGGGTTTGTGTGCTCCTTGTTTCTATCCTTGAATTTACTTCCTTAGGTTGGACACCTAGGAGTACATTTGATACTTATCATTAACATCTCAAGCATGGTACTCCATCATGTGATAGTTTCTAGTTCTAAGAATTAATACCAATTCTCTGCTTCTTTATGAGTGTCTTGGGAAACAAATTTAGTTTCTACCATTCATTCTCTATTTTTTTCAAGGCACATGCATCTTGAAAAGCTTGAAGATGATTCTGTAGATTAGATTTATATCCTCCTTCAAATTGAGGAATATTATTCATGTCTAATTATTTGATCTGACTATCTTTCACATGCCTTGTTGAAATTCTAACTACCTCTGTGATGTTAAGCATACTTCAAGTTATAAATAGAGGCTCATCGAGGCCTTAATCATGGTGCCTATGATGCCCTCTACTACCACTTCATTCATGGTGATGTACTTCTCTTAAATGTCTGCATCCTTGATCTTGCTTTTCCTAGGTGTCCCTTTGGTTATTATGGTCACATCATTCATTGTACTCATTTTAATCACCTCCATCATGATCCTACCTATGAAAAAGGGGAACAAGAAGGGGAACCAGCACCATCACAGTGCTTACTATTACCTCTTTAGTAATCATGACTACATTCATGATCGTACCTCCTGTTGACACCCCTATCTTGGGTCATCCATTTGGATCCTATGTTTTCATTGGATCCATTGTTACTAGAATCAAGATTGTGAATTGTGGAGTGTAGATTCTAGTTTTGACCTTCATCATTGAAGTTAAAGAGAGGAGTTTCATAGAGTGAAAGGTCCTCACTAGCTTGTTGGTATAATAGAATGGAAAATCATTAAGTCCTTTTCCCTTTGAAAGTTCATAGGACTACTCTAGTTGCTAATCTTACAAGTGTTGTGCTTCGATGGTTTAATAATCCCTAGTGTTTACATCTTCCATGATATATTCCCCATGGTAGTCTTGAAGACCACATCGTGTAAGCATTTGATAATCATTAAAGGAGCAACATGATTAGGCAGCAACACAATGTTACCCTCAATGTCATGCCACTGTAGTTGTTCATCCTAGTGTAGGATGAAGGTGAAGTTTAGTACATACTCATTAGGATGAGTATATGTAATTTGGTATTGTTAAGGCTTTGATGGACAAGCATTATTAGGTTTGGATGGAGAAGCGCTCATGTTAGAAGAAGACATTGTCGATTAGCAAAACAAAAATCACAGTGTGCTCTGAGAATTTAATGTAGTAGTTGTAACAAAAGATATGACTCTTAGGTTCATTCCAATGATTTAAATACTTTCACTATATCCAAGAAAGTGCAAAAAAACAACAAAAAGGTCCCTAGCAACAATGCTAACTATGAGTGACAAGGTACTTCTATGTCCAACCATACAAATCATTAAGGCATTACGTGCGATTTGGTCGAATTCTATGGACTTATAGTTATCTCATATACTAGTTTCTCTACGAAGTGAAAGGGCATTGAGAATGTTCGTTGTCTTTCCAACTACACTTCTGAGGCTCAAGGGTATGGTTTAAGTGTAATTGAGGTATATGAATTTTTATTGTTTATTGTTTTATGGATGTAATTGCCTACAACAAGAATAAAGGGTAGAGTAGATTGAAACTAATGTCTATTGCCTAGCTAGCCTAACACAAGTAACTATCCCACTTTCCTAGACACATATATCACTGCTAGGCTACCAAATGTTAAGCATTGCTAGGTTACCAAGTACTATATGAATGCTTGAAGTGGTCATGCTTGTGTTCATTAATTGCTAGAAATAAATTGCTTAATGAAATGCATTAAAGTAAAGAACAAGAAAGTAAAATGCAATAAAGAAAAAATTAAGCTATTCTCAATGCTACAAGGATTGCCAAAAGATTTTGTTTTATTACCATCACACTGTTGCGCTTAGGTAAATCAGTGCTTGAACAAAGAACTGTACACACTTTAGACTCCTTTTATGAGCACTTGGAAAATATTCTAACTATAGGGAGAAGAAATAGAAAGAGCTTTGCTACCTTACTTGAAAATTGAAAACTGACTAATGAAATACTTGTGGAAATTTGAGCCTAGGCACAATATTTATAGACTCAGGGTATATACCTAGATATATACCTCAACATTGGACATTCGACATCGGATCCAGGCCCTGATGTCACATATGTAACATTGCAACCTCGACGTTATGCACTTGACGTCGTGGTCAATACAAATAGTGCTTCATCAAGTGTGAAAATCCTTCATGGATAGATTTCTATTTTCTATTACGAATCTCCTCAATTTTATGTTTTTTCTGGCTAGTTGCTCCTATTATTGATGGATGAAATTGATTAATTGTTGCTTATGCTCATCAAAATTTCATAGGTGATGGTTCACTGTAGTCAATTATACATTCTCCTAGTAGGTTTGATCCAAGTTCTTCTAAATCTTGTGTTGTGTGGCCTTTACCAAGGATTGGTAGAACATCGCCATCTCCATTGCACACTCAAGTCCTTTCAGTTTAGTGTGAAGCTATTCCATAGCTTCAGCTCTTATCAATGTTGAGTTGAGAAATGTAGGGTCGAAAATATGGGCTTTTAATTTAGCAACTTTCACAACCAAGAATTCATTCAACTCCTTGTCTATTTTAAGGTGCCCCTCCAAGATAATATTCTTGCCCCTTTCTTCTAGTAGCTCCAACTAGGTTGTAGTAATATTATCCAGATGGTCAAAGACATTTGAAAGTGATTGCCCAATTCCCACTAGTCAGTCTAATAGATCTTCATGTTATGCTACATTTATTTTGTTGCTTGTGGTCCCTATGGACATTTGCACATCTTTGAGTGTAGTGATGTCTGGTGCAGATGCTGCAAGTGCATTGAGTGTTTTGGCAATATGGTCAGTGACCACTTCTGCTATAGTCTTTTTTTCCTTGGTGGTGCATCACTAATATAGTTGCCCCTTCAACCTCCTCCAAGTGTACCAAGAAGGTTGTAGCATTCCCAAAGATTTCTAAGAATGTCTATTATTCTATGAGAGATATTGTGACCTCTTTGGTGCTCAGATTCAACCTTGCGGGTAACTATGTTCTTTAGGTTGAGAGAGTAGATCCATCTCCATCCATCAAACTAATTGTCTAGGCCACCTCATTTAGGTGATTCATTATTGGTTTGTACATGAATGGGTCCCCACCACTCCTGCTTGCTCATTACTCTTATTCACTCAAGATTCATTCTTGGTATTCGTGCAACCATTGAATGGTTGTAGCAATGTCTTGCATAGTTGTTGGTAGGTGAAGGTGGTGGTCATCGCTCCTCTTCTTAGATAGTTATTGTAGAAATCTTGTCTTTCATCATTTCTACATAGTTGGTGGCTAGAACATGCCTGAAAACATCATTCGTGTAATGGGCTATTCCTCCCCATTGGCAAATTTTCCTAATGAGGCATACTTCTTACCACATTCATTTTCTTTAAAGCACTTTTCCATTTCTAGATAGATCAGTTGTGGAAGGTTGATAGGGAATCTCCCATTTAGATTGGTGCATTCTTGGGCAAAGAAGGTAATTATTTTGCTTGGCCTCACCATGGGATTGAGATGAAAGGATATAATCTTATAGTGGATCCTCTCTACCGGTGTGAGTGCACTAAACTCCTTCCAATCGATACCATAGCATTGCTGAATCCATTCTTTATGAATGCTAGGATTTTCTTACATTGGGATCTTAGCAAGGCTTGCCCTTATTTCTAACAACCCAAGCATTGTAGCAATGGTTTTCACTAAGTAAGACGTTGAGATGTCCTTGGTTTTTACCATTGATTCAAGTTGCTTATTGTTCCAGAATAGGAATGTCTCTCCCATGTACCACTCCTTAGTGGAAGTGATGATTGGCCACATGGGAGAGGCCTTTAGCTGGTTCTGCACTTCTTTTGGTGCTTACTCTAGGAATGGGCCAAAGGTTAACTCTTGGAGCACTATTTTTTGGACCTCTAATGATCTAATCTGCTTCAGGCAAGCCTCTATCAAGGTCACCTCTAGAGTTGCTTGTTGTGCTGGCACATCGTCCTAATGGGAGCATTTTGTTGCTATTGCTGGTTTTGGAATGTATCTAATGGATTCCACTTCTACCTCTTCCTTAAGAGGCCCTATGGAGTGGATTTTAAGTAGTTCTTCTTGGGCCTATTCTTGGCCCCTTTCCATTCTAGGCCATTTCTCCCTTGGTTGCGATGGTTCTTCTTCATGCATGTGCTTTTCTTTTGGTGTCATCTGAGTCATAACACATTCATGGATTAGTAGATATAATGTGTAACTTTAAATTTTTTTGAATACCTTCTCTCATTAATTAGTTACACTTTGGCTATGATTGGACCATGGTAGATTGATTATTTTATTAATTATTTATTGTAAATGTCACTGGAGCTTGTTGGAAAGGTTTAACTATTGTAATTTGGTGTTTAAGAGTTGATTTCTTAGTTAAACCCTTGTGGGAGTTGGAAAAATGGCAAAACATTTTGTATAAAAAATGGCACATTTGTGGGCCCCATGATGAAGAGCTTACCTTTGGTAGCTATAGGGTCGAAGAATGAAGTGATTTGGATAAATGGTTAGAAAGTTATGAGCTCTAGAAGGTTCTGGGCTTTGAAAATTTGAAAAACTTCCTTGCCATTTATGAGAAAATGTAAAAATTTCAAAGTGGGGTTGCAATTATATATATTATTTTTCCTTTACATTGACGGGGCCCCATATACAAGGCCTCATATATAGGTCTACTCCGTTGATGAGGCCCCGTAGGCAAAATTTTCAAATTTGAATATCTCAAAAAATATAAGGAATTTTTCAATAAATTTGGGCTCATTGGAATTCTATAAAAGCCAAGAATATGATAAAATCATTGAAGAGGATCTTTGAATGCTCAAAAATTAAAAAATTTTATGGAGACTATTTTTAATGAAGATGGGTGTATGAAAGATTCTAATTGCAAGAATGTCTAAGGATAAGGTACTTAACGAACCCAACCAAGAGAGATGCAAGTGAATCCTCCCCATAGTAGGCACATGCCTTATTTACCATTGCATAACCTTAACCTAAGGATTATATGGGTCCCATAGGTGATTAATGGTCAATGGAAGTTAAGGACCAAAACCTAGAAGATTCTACCAAATAATTCAAGTATGTTAGACCAAGACACATAATCAAGAACATGGATACTGGTGGTGAGGTGAATTTTGGTTAGCATAGATGGATGATGAAGAATGTGGAATGGAATTTCAAATTGAGGTCATAATAAGTCCCTTGTCAATTTTTTTATTTAAAATGACCTAACAAGATACATTCTTAGTCCAAACTAAAATCAACCCCTTTTAACTACTTTGCATCATCACTCCAAGAGTGATCCACCTCCTCAAAACACAAGAGTGCTCCCGTAGAACAACCACCATTCCATAAAGAGAGAGAAAGAGAAGTAGAAAGTAAGAGAGGGCCTTAGTTAGAGGGGACCTTCAAGCATGGGTAACATGTCTTTCTAGTCCCATAACTAGTGCTTGTAGCTTGTTTATTTTTCTAAGGGGTGTGCTTTGAATTCCCATTATGTTTTTTTTTTTCTAAATGGAAACCACACCATGCAAAGACTTTATTTGAATTCCTATTATTGGATGACATGAAATGGTAAGAAGTCTATGAAAAAAACTCAAGTGCCCAAGTAAGTAGAAGAGTACAAAGAGTAAACCTTTGAATCCTTCCCAATTTTAGAAACTACCAAGGTCACTAATGTATTAAAAGTTTAGTTAATGAAAGGGACCTCAAACTTCTAAAAGAAGGAAAACCATAGAGTTTGTGAATCCATTTGAAATCACACCCTATACAAACCTTAAAATCCTTCCCAATTTTAGAAACTACCAAGGTCACTAATGTATTAAAAGTTTAGTTAATGAAAGGGACCTCAAACTTCTAAAATAAGAAAAACCATAGAGTTTCTGAATGGGCAGATGTCATGGACTCACTTCTTGTTCCATGAAAAAGAAGTCATGACTTAGTAGTCAACACAAAAATTCAAAAATAGAAACCAGACATTAGCAAACAAAACATAAAGCACAAACCACCATTAGTAATAACTATAGCACCACCATGTCCTATTGGAACAAAGCATGTTTTATTATCAAAAACTTGAAAATCACACTCAAAAAAAACAAAGTAAAATATATAAGTTTAAAAGATTCAAGAAAGATTTAAATGTACTAACTATGGTATAAAACAAACAATGGTGTAAAATAGGAAACATTTTGAAAATCAAAAAGGTGTGAAATAAATAAATTATAAAATCAAAAATGTGAAAAAAAAGAAATAGAAAAACTAAGGAGCCATGTGCATGATTAGCATGGATGACCATCTCCCCCATGACTGAGTTGGAAGGAGAAGATTCAAAAAATTGAGCATGGTTGTCCATCTATTGAGGTATTTGTTGCACTGGCTCACTTGGGCTCATGGAAAAGCTTTACTTGTTGGATGTTGACCAACTGCTTTTTATTTGGGCTCTCAAGTTTGTAGATTAACATGGCCCTAGAGAAAAAGGTTTTGTCAATTATATAAGGTCCCTCTCACAACATTTGGAACTTTGTTTTTTGGGGTACATGTGTGGGCTTCTAGTAGAGAACCTTATCTCCCAATTGAAATTTTATTTTTCAAATTATTAGGTCATGTCGTTGCTTGTTAAATGCTTTATGCATTTCATTCAAAGATAGGGCCACCAATGATTTTTTTTCTATCATGTTGAGGTTGATCAATCTTTCTTTTTCTGTTAGGCTTAGGTCAAGATTTAGTTCATAGGCTATTGAGAGTGTACGGAGCTTAGATTGAATTGGGAGTGTTGGAATTTTTTCATACACTAGCTCGTAGAGAGAGTAGTCAATAGTAATTTTTCATGTTGAGAAGTAGGCCCAAAGGACATTATTGAGTTTTGTGCTCTAATCTCTCCTATATTTGCTTATGGTTCCTGTTAGGATCTTTTTGATCTCCCTATTAGTTACCTCTACTTAACTATTGGCTTAGGGATAATAGGGTGTTGTTAATTTATGTTTGATCCACAAGCATTGCATAAGTTTTTGAAAGGTGGCACTTGTAAAATGAGTTCCATTGTTAGAAATTAGTGCATGTGGCATCCCAAACCTATTTACAATATTTTGTTATACAAATTTAGAAATAGTGGATGATATACAGTCAGTGATAGTTGTTGCTTCTACCAATTTGATGTAGTAGTCCACTACTATGATGATATATGTATTTCCATTGGACATGGATGTGATGGAATCCATAAAGTTAATGTCCCATATGTCAAATGGCTTTAGTGATTGAATCCATTGTTAAGGATCTCCCCCC